>NEWO01000002.1:9086518-9099408 GCA_003013225.1 Phalaenopsis aphrodite | reverse complement strand
CTCACTATTTTGGTTGTCCAACTCTCCGTACTTGCTACAGCCACCCGGGACAGTAGTATTTGTTGTCGCCGTCCAACCACCTATTTCATTCATTCCAACCACCCCCTAGCTATTGTTGCCCCAGAACAACGCTCCTCTTGCTGTCCCACAATTCACAACACTTCCCCTTCAATGCCCCTTGCTGTCCCAACCCTCCCCTTGGCGATCGCTGCTGTTCTAGGCAATCCGCTTCACCAACAACGCAATTTCAGCCCATCCTTTTGCTGTCCTTGTGTGAGTTCTTGTCTTTTTTTGTTGCAATTTTCCTTGATTGTAACCGTCTATTTGTTTTTAGTAATAATATTTACTTTTTGTATTATATATTAAGTTAACTCTGGTATCATAACCACTCAATGTGACTTGAAGGAGTAAGGAGACATGATAAACACGAGGAATGCTGCAGAATCAAATCATTTGCATGTAATAGAGGAATCCAAGAGTGCTAACCATCTTCTACAATTAGAAAACTCATGGTACAAAGTTCCTAATTTCTCTCGGGGTAATGAACCATAGAGCTTGACGCCACTTTATCATCCAACTACCCAAGTTAGCTTAGTATCATTTAATAATGTTAACATTAAAATTATCTGCATGCGCTTTAATGTAATAATCAAAGGATAATGGTGTGTTAATTAACTATCGTCATCATAGCCCAATCATCCATGATTAAGTAGTTCAAACAAAGAACTTGCTTTTGCTGTAAGTGAAAGTTGCGAGGTGACAATTTTCGCAGGCTTTGCAATCAGCTTTCCAAGGATGCAGGTATTGATTTTAAACTCACTGACACTGGTAACAGATCTCGTCATTGGCTGGTTAAGAAAAGAGAAAAAGAGAGAGCTTCAAATGAATCAATTGAAATCTCAGAGTTAAAAGTCTACCCTTCCCTATGCATTTCCTTATAATTCATAACAGATATATAGCAAGTAGGTTATACTGTGTGCGTCATAAGTTTGATGAACAATGATTTTAACGAAGAAATTTTCATCTGAATTTAATAAATAAAATCAAATGAATATATGGTTTTATTAAGACATTGTCCTGGCAATATCTTCTTATGACATGTAGACATAACCGTTTGACGCTATAATCATTTTAAATGGAGCAATTGATCAAGAGGTCAAAATTCAAATAATATAAACAGCTTTTCTATAGTAAATTCAAAGCTTATGTCGGCCAATCCCGCTCAAGACACCACATTAACGGGAACCTCATGCAGTTTTTTATTCCCTTTACAGAGCTTGATGTATAGCATGCCAATGTTTGTGAATTTGTACAATTTTATAGTATTTCTGGAATTTTTAAAATGATATTCAATTTTTCCCTTTAAGTTCCAAGTATATGAAAGTCATCATAAGGGTCTAAAATTTTTTGTATCTATCTATATTTTGAATTAGATCAATAAACCAAACTATTTACATGAAAGAAAAACAATCTAGAACTCTAAAATGCTTGGTAAATGACAGGCCAAATCAAGTTTAAATATTGAACTAAAAAAAAGTTTATATAAAGAACATAAGTCTGATTAAGGGCAACCCTGTTGATTATAGAAACGTAAGGCCTTAAATTCTTCTCATTATCACAGTGTTGCAAGTATCATGTCTGAAAGAAAAGTCATTACACTTGGAAACTTATGGCATGAAAAATCAGATCTACAATTAGCAATCATAATCATAGTTACCATAAATATTTGAGGTCAACTCTAAAAATTTTCATCCTCTATTTATTTGTGTTTAGTGTTGCAAAAGACGTTAATCAAATTTTGCGCAAATCTTTTACACAATCTCTACTCATACATTTTTTTTTTCTCTAAAATATTGACTCAATATTAGGGCTGTCAAAACGGTTTATTGTTCATCAACAATTGGTGTTTGGCTCATTAAGGAGCTCTTGTTTGATTCGTTCGCTAAGCAAACGAGTCAAACACGAAGATTTTTTTTGCGCTCGATATATAAACGAGCCGAACACAAATTAAAATTATTTAGTTCTTGTTCGGCTTGTTTAGGCTCAAAATAATATATATATATATATATATATATATATATATATATATATATATATAATGGTCATAGGCTATCATACGTCCTCCAACCACCCCTAATATGTCTAACAATTCGGGTACCACCTCCTTAAGGCCAACTATGCCGCATGGGATTCAAACCCCCGACCTGAAGGGACTTGTACAGTGGATGCCAACGAACAGGTCGGGGTACGCGATTTTATATATATATATATATAAAATTGATGAGTAATATTATTAAATAATTTAATTGACTACATGGCTACAAAAACTTATACAACAACAACAAAGCCTTAATCCCACTACATGGGGTCGGCTACATGAATCTTTTTTCTCAATTGCGTCCTATTTAGTGTCATATTTTCATTTAGTTCTAATAAATTAAGATCATTTTTAATACAATAAGCCCAAATCTTCCTAGGTCTACCTTTGACTTTCTTAACACAAGTCGAATCTAAAACATCTACTCTGCTAATCGGATCATCTAATGGTCGACGTTTAATATGACCAAACCATCTAAGACGAATTTCTATAATTTTGTCTGTCACAGGAGCTACACCAACCATATCACGAATATATTCATTTCGCATTTTGTCTCTAAGTGTAAAGCCACTCATCCACCTAATCATTCTCATCTCGGAAACACTTAACTTATTATTATGCTTCTCTTTTAAAGGCTAACATTCAACGACATAGAGAATTACAGGTCTCACCACCATCTTATAAAATTTTCCTTTCAGGCTTAGCGGTAATTTTCTATCACACAAAAGGCCTGAAGCATTCCTTCACTTCAACCAACCAACTTGAATTCTACTATTAACATCCCCATCTATATCACCATAGCTTTGGACAATGGACCCAAGATATCCAAATCGTTCACACCTTTTAATAATTTGATCGCCCAAAGTCACACTTCTGTCACTAGAGCTATTACTACTAAAATTACATTCCATGTAATCAGTTTTAGTTCTACTTAAACGAAGGCCTTTAGACTCCAATGTAGACCTCCATAATTCAAGTTTTTCCTGTGCTTTTTCTCTCATTTTATCCACGAGAAGAATAACATCAGCAAAAAGCATACACCAAGGTAAATTCTCCTGTAAATGTCCAGTAAGACCATCCATAACTAAAGCAAAAGGATATGGGCTTAAAGCCGATCCCTAATGTAATCTAACAGAAATAGGAAAATATTTTGTCAATCCTCCTTCAGTTTGAACACAAGTAACAGCTCTAGTATACATATCTTTAATGACTTGAATATAAGTCATATCAACACATTTCTTCTCGAGAACTCTCCAAATGATATCTCTTGGAACCTTATCGTAAGCTTTTTCTAAATCAATAAAAATCAAATGTAGATTCTCCTTATTATCTTTGAACTTCTCCATCAAACCTCTAAATAAATGTATATCTTCCATAGTAGACCTACCCGGCATAAATCCAAATTGATTATGAGAAATTTTTGTGATGCGTTTTAACCTATGTTTAATTACCCTCTCCCATAATTTTAAAGTATGACACATCAACTTAATTGCTCTATAATTTGCACACTTTTGTGCATCCCCTTTATTCTTAAAAATGGGGACCAAAATATTCTTCCTCCACTCCTCAGGCATCTTTTTAGTTTTTAAAATAATATTAAAGATTTTAGTAAGTCAAGAAACTCCCAAATCTCCCAAATATTTCCACACTTCAATTGGGATATCATCAGGTCCTACAGACTGTCCACCATTGGTTTTCTTTAAAGTCTCATCAACTTCTTTTTTACTAATGCGACGGTAGAAATGATACGTTTTATTATTATTCACGATATTAAAATTACTAAAGTCGATCGTATTTTCAGAAACTTTATTAAAAGTTTATCAAAGTAACTCACCCACCTATGTTGAATATATTTTTCTAAGAAAAATACTTTTTGATTTTCATCTTTAATACACTTTACTTGAGTTAAATCTTTACTTTTCTTTTCTCTTTGTTTGGCTAGTTTATACAAATATTTTTTACGCTCCTTAGTATCTAATCTATTATAAAGATCAATAAAAACAGAATTTTTAGCGTTACAGATTGTTCTTTTAGACTCTCTGCGGGCCGTTTGATATTTTTTCTAGTTCTCAAAGTTTGTACATTTAAACCAATTTTTATAACATAACTTCTTATATTTTGTCTTTTCTTGCACATTATTATTCCACAACCAACTATTTTTATTTGTAAATAATTTTTCTTTTGATTCTCCAAGAACATCTTTTGTTACTTGTTTGATAGTGTTTGTTACTTTATCCCATATCACATTTGCTTTTTCATGAATATCCCAAATTTTGAAATCTTGAATTTTACTCATAAAAATAATTTTATTTGTGTTTTTTAAGTTTCTCCATCTAATTCTGCAATGATGAGTTTTATTATTTTTTATTTTACAACTCTTAATTTTAAAATCTAAAACTAATAAACGATGTTGGGTATTTAAATTTTCACTTGAAATGACCTTACAATTTTTACAATCACGACGATCTCTTCTTCTCATAAGAAAATAATCAATTTGTGTTTTATTAGATCCACTCTTATAAGTAATAAATATTCATCCCTTTTCTTGAATAAAGTATTAGTAATAACAAAATCATACGCTAAAAAAAATCTAAAATAACTCATACCTTCTTCATTAGTTACTCCAAAACCGTAGCCATCATGAATATTTCTGAAATCTTCTACCACTCTACCGACATGTCCATTTAAATCTCCTCCGATAAAAATTCTTTCTTCAAGAGACATCATTTGTATTAAGTCTTCTAAGTCATTCCAAAATTTATCTTTAGACCCTGTATCTAAACCTACTTGAAGAGCATAAACACTTATAATATTAAAAATCTTAGTATCAATGATAATCTTAAGGGCTATAATTCTATCACCAACTCTATTAATAATTACAACATTATCTTTCAAACTCTTATCTATAATTACACCTACACCATTTCTAGTGCGACTCTTACCAGAATACCAAAGTTTAAAACCTAAATTATCAATCTCCTTAGCCTTTTCTCCAACACACTTAGTTTCTTGAATACATAAGATATTAATTTTCCTATGAATCATAATATCAACTAATTCCATTAATTTACCATTGAGAGTGCATATATTCCAAGATCCTACTCTAATATTAGTTTCATTAGTTTCATGGCTACGAAAATTTATAATCAATTAAAATTATTAATAAAAAATTAGAATAAAAATATATTAAATTATATTTAAATGATATTTTAATATAAATAATAAAATTTAAATCTTCGCCTTAACCCTTATCATCCTACGGCTGCGTAATTAGCGTTGTTAAAATGGCTCTTTGTTCGCGAATAGCTCATGTTCGGCTCGCTAACCAAACGAGCCAAAAAAGAACATTTTTTTTTGTTCGAAATATAAACAAGCCAAACACAAACAACGGTGTTTTTTAACGAGCCAAACACGAGTTGAGCCCAGGCTTGCTCGTGTTCAGCTTGTTTACACCTCTACAGTATCAAGCATAAATCATATGGTGAGGAAGGTTTGAAGTTTTTGGAGTGAAGGCTTGGAAATGTATTAGGTGATTTGTTAGGTATTGACTCACTATTCATATATAAATCACATAATGAGACATAAATCAATCTTCCTATATGAAATTCTGAGAATAGGTTATGTCATTTTGCTAGATTAGATTGCTCTGCTTTGAGTTGATGGATGGCAGCTTATCACATAATAAGACATAAATCAATCTTAACTTTTTTATTTTTATTTTTATTTATTATTATTTTTTTTGGTAAAAGAGTTGAAAAGGAATTGAAAGGAAATAGAAGTGGGGAAAGAAGAAGGAAGAAAAAAAAACATAAGAAGTTTATTTCTAGGAGTTCCAAGCATAATTTCAACTAACAATGCCTAGTGTGAAAAACTTTCTAAGTGGGTTACTTTCTGGTATTCGCTTAATCCTCTATCTTGGTATCTCTAATAAATTAATTCTCTATTTCTAGAAGTTTATTTCCAGGAGTTCCAAGTATAATTTCAACTAACAATGCCTTATGTTAAGAAACTTTATAAGCGGGTTACTTTCTGGTATTCGCTTAATCCTCTATCTTGGTATCTCTAATAAATTAATTCTCTCTTAGTTCTGTTGAGAAACTTGATGTTCCCATTTACTTAGTTTAGAGAGGTGTACTCAGGTTTTGGGAAGGACCAATAAATGTTCTTTCATTGTAGACCATGATAATGAAACCTCTTCCATCTCTAGTGGATGTAGCTTTAGACTTCATCAGGACGCATTGTCTCTATATGTTTGTTTTTTAAAATGCATTTTACGATTTTATGGTGATGAATCGGATTGCATGCATGCATTGAATCCACAGAATTTCAAATTCAACGTTCCAAAATTTAGCAGTGGAACAATTGCAATGATTGTTTCGTCTCACTGCCCAGGTTAAACACCACATCGCAACACCCTCCAGACCAGCATAAATATTTTCATTTTTTAACCATCATTCGCCTCCTGGCCTTTGGCATGCCTTGCTTGCTGATGAAATTCATGAAGAGTTTAAGTAGATACAATTACTTGGAAAGTATCAAGCAAGAAACCACAAAATAAAATGTAACAAAGTCTTATTTCCGAACAACCTAATAATATTTTTTTTTTCCAAGATTCAAGGAATAATGGCACAGGGCTATGACCTCAGAGATACATATTTAAAGCAAATAAAATATGTGGCAAACAAAAAATAAAACTTATATTTGATGATGCAACATGGCAGGAAAAATAGCATGATCCACTTCAATATTTCATCTAATATGGGAAACAAAAGATACCTTTGTAGAAGCCTCTGGTGATCTAGGCTGGCCTCACTAAAATTCGGAATGAATGTATTGGTCCGCGGTACATGCTGTAAAATTATGTCACATCAATGAATAAAATTGTAATCTTCGATTTAAATTGTGAAGAACATTCATAAAGAAGAAAATAAGTAGTCCAAAGAAAACATAATTATTAGTTATGTTATAATAAAATGATTTCCTACAAACTCCAAGAAAAAGAACTGGCGGTTGAAAACAATGAGAACTTACCAAAAAAAATACACTTGAAGTGGATAGTAGTTTTCACAGCATTTGACATGTTAAATTAAAGCATAACTTAAAGTCTAAAATAGTCCTTTGGCAAGACTATTTCAACTCATATTAAAAATTCTAGGGACTAAATAGACACTTTA
This sequence comes from Phalaenopsis aphrodite, assembly GCA_003013225.1. Lineage (NCBI taxonomy): Eukaryota > Viridiplantae > Streptophyta > Magnoliopsida > Asparagales > Orchidaceae > Phalaenopsis > Phalaenopsis aphrodite. Next base: position 9,092,136 of record NEWO01000002.1, on the reverse strand, counting down.
TTATAAACTCGGGAACTAAAATGGCCCTCTACAACGAGTGAAAAGACTATTTCTGAGTCTTTTCTCTGTGATTAATCAGATTTCTTCTTGCCTAGTTTTGCCTACAATGTTATGGGGAAATAAGATGCTACATTAGCCATGTTAGCCAAACGATAGTATAGATGATAGCATAACCAACGAAAACAAACAGAATGAGAAGGAACAAACAACAACCGTGTAACATTAAAAGAATTTTCTCATCTGCAAACTACTTTAGAAAATTATAGGAACAAAATCAGTTCATCCCAATGAACAAAATCTAATCCATGACAAGATTATAGAAGAAAGATACTGCAAATTAAATGAAATTGCAATGATAGATTGGAAAATTTGGGAAAAACTAAGAATACGATCAAGAGTCTCACAGGAATGGAAGAGAGACTTGAAAGACGCCTAGCAACAGCGTTGTCTAAATTAGCATACTCCTCTGAAAGAACAGCTGCAATGATTCCATCACTCCCCATATCATTTCTATCACTGCTCAGAGAACTAGAAGTAGAAGAGCTGGCTTCATTATCATATACATGTGTCATTTTAAAACCAAATGATTATGAGCAGCAAAAGCCCCTGTAGGTAAACAATGAAGTTAAAAGAGCAGTTAGAATCTTATTACAGCAGTTAACTAACACATTCAATGTTGTTTCCAATGAATCTCATAGTTAGAAATAAAAAATTTCCTAATTTAAAGACCTATAAATTAACAAAATGAATGTGTGGTAAAAATTACAAAGAACATAATGGGAAAAGACATGTATAACATATAGAAGAGATATACCAAATTTACTAAGGAAATTTAAGGATTAATTAGAAATAAAATTTAATTATTACTTGTGTTTGCCAACATAATTAATTATTGATTAATAATTAGGACATAAATGGTAATTAAATTAGTGCTTAACTGGTCATATTTATTTATTCGGTTATTAATTGAACAGACTAATAAGGGGTTAACTAAATAATAGATTGATTAGCAAAATTAGATTTGCTCTTTCTATCTCCCACATAGTGTATGTGAGTACTTCCTCGTTCTCTCTTCCTCCCTCTTTCTACCCCTATCTATAATCCTTAATGCACAAATCTACCAATCCTAGAAAAGCTACATTGTTTGGTAGCATACATCAACAGGATTTAGTCATGGATTTAACTTAAATCCAACCAAACAGGATTTAGTCATGAAAATTAATCCCAACGCCATGTTAAATTGAATTTTCTTGTGTTCCGTTTTTTTTTCTCGTGTTGTCTCTTTACAATGTAAATCTGGATTTACTGAACCTAATTGCAATGTGGATTTATTCCGTTGTCACTCAGTAGCTCCATCTCCGTGGCACATCGGATATGATAAACCGTATTTAATCTAAATCTAGGTAGCAGCCTCAATCCTTTAATCCAAAACATAATCAGATTTACTTGATACAAACAGCACTTATAATTCGTTTCATAGAATTACAGAATTAACGGTACTTCAATTCCTCCATCCTCTAATCCTGATTACATCCAAACAGCCTCTCATGAAAAATAAAGAATCGATAAAATAAAAACAGCATAATGATATCCATAAATGGCGTAAACACAGATTGCCTCGTTCCCAATTCAGCAGAAGCAATAAAGCTAATGAGAAAAAAAAAAAAAAGAAACACGCATTAATGAAAATAACCCTAATTTTTTTGAAAAAAAAAAAGACGCCACAAAAATCTGAAGAATATACGATGATACTCACCAGTGCAGGTGATCCAATTCCACTTGGTATTCCGATCTGAAAAGAAAAGTTTGGAAAGAGAGATTAAAGAACCTTTAACTTTCAGAAGGTTCGAATCTTCAGTCGTTTGTTGATGACAGAAAGCGTATGGAAGCTCGACGAGTTCTTAGGAGGAAGATAAATCTAGATATTTATTTATTATTATTATTTATAATGTGTTGGCCTTCGACTGGTTAGATGCAGCTAATAAAGCGCGGAGTTGCCGAGAAGACACGGTATTCATTATAGCCGTTCAGCTTCAGCGTACTTCTATTCGGCTGCTGGTTTGAGAAGCTGATATTTCAGGAGTCATCTATTTAAAAAAGACAGTTCTTGAAATACTCTTTCATATGGAAGCACAGTTTGATTTCAAACTTTTAAAAGTTTTCCTGTTAAAATAATCATATAAATTTTAGTTCCACATAAATTACATCACATTCATATAAACTATTTTGCCCACAAAAAAAAAAAAAACATCTAACGTAGCACAGTTTGTCCTTCAAATTACATCATCACTAAAACAGAAACAAACTGAACAAGAATTAAAGCAGCGCTACGATTGCAAGATCAAATAAGAACAAGTTTTTCACGAGAAATTTTAGTTCTTTAAGATTATTATTCAGTTGTGTCTTCGGATATTGTTATCTTTTCATTATTTCGCTCCAGTGTTGCATATTTCGGTTCAGTAACCTATTGAAAAAAACTTAGTCTTTGGTTTTAAGATTTTCGGGACATCCATAAAACTTGTGGCCGATATTGTCGTATTTCTGTGTGGTGAACACAAAGCATAAGAGGCTGCAATCATAATATACTGCTCAGTGTTTGATCCCCTTAGAGCTTGAATAATTGCTTGAGCTCATTTTGATAATGTAATCATGCAAATTAGTGATTTGCATATTAATTTTTGTATGAAAGATCAAATAAACACTAACAAGTAACAAACCTATCTCTTAAAGGTCAAAGAAATACTTGCTGAGCCAAACCTCTACTTTATGTAGTCTATAACGGGGTCGACGAGATATCAAATCTCAAGATTCAGAGTAAACACATGGAGATAAAAAATATTTCATTAGAAGAAAGCAATGTACCCGTAATGCAGAGGCTCTTAGTTGCTAGAAGCACTTAAGAGAGGCCATTTGAAATAACCCTTCGGGCAGATTACTCGTCACAATTTTTTCTAAACCGACCACTCGAATAGATGTGTGAGTCATATTATTTAAACAGCAGGCAGATAACTGTTGTAATAATATGTTTGCAACAATTCATGTGCTCTTTATTTGTAGCATCCATTACTGGAAATAATTCTGAATATTTGCAATCACTATCGCACGTTGTTTTGTAGCAACAACAAAGCAATTTAGTAAAACATATCTAGAAGAGAACTTATTATTGTAAACAAAGCGTACAACAATATCAAACCACAACCCAATACGATTAACATCATCACAACAGAAAACACCACAAATGCAAATATTAATTGTATGATCATAAAACAAGAAGGTTCACACCAATACAATCTCAAATTGCAATATAATAGTCATGAGAGTAGATAATCTATGAATACAAAGAAGATTAAGCATACATCATAGGGAAAACAGTTAAATGGTAGGGATTAGTTGTCGTGATTTTTATAAAAGAAGTGCAAATAATCAACTCTCATCTCAGGAGCTATAAATATGAAAAATCCCATCTTCACTGGGTTTTCAAGAAGTTTCATTGAATTAAGACAAAATTGCACATCTTCATAAACTTCTACAGTTTTCTCTAAGATCTTTATCACAACTGGAATGGATGAAGAGGGTTTCGCGGTGTTAGCCTCAGATGATAAGTTTGTGCAAGTAGTAACTAATTCTAACATTGGACTCCTAAGAAAAACATGACCAATTTTCTTTGTACAACATGCCCTTGCTTTTAAATAGAGTGGAGTCTTTGCATGAGTAGATTCATCGTGTTCATTTTTCTTATGTGACGCACTCTAAATAGGTTCATTTTCATTCTCTCTAGGTTCTTGAGAGTCTTGAGCAGTCCAAGAATGTCCACCAGTCGCAATAACTCCATTGAACATTTAATTAAGCTTCTCCTCTAATTCAGGCATGGTTCCACCAAATTTGAATTTTTTAGCATTTGGCACGACATGTCGTTAACAAAAATGAAGATAAAGATCATTCATAATTCTTATACATGTAACTTAACTGAACAATTTCATATAATAAAAATTTAAATTTACCTGTAGCTTCTCTGACCACCATTCTGCAGAAGCATCTATGGTGATTTTAACTGGATCACAACCAAGTCCAATGGATCCTCTTTTGAGTTCTTTCCAAAATTTTTAATTATTTTTTAATTGATCTCATTTGTTCTTCAATTGAATTCTGTCATACAATCTCTCCGTTCTTTCTTTCTTCCATATAGTTGATGTTGTATTGTCGCTTGTATTGCCCATTTTTTTATTATATATGCAACCTTGTGATATGATTTAAAATGTTATGTTGATTATAAAAGATTGGAATATATTAACCATAAAACTTTAAGGCACATAAATATTACTTCTTTCATCAATAACAACATTAAATCACATATCCACGCACATACCACGCAAGTACTATAGATTCACATATGCAACATAAATTTCTTAATATAACTAGTGGATATCGCAAGTGTGAAGTATGAAAGTTAAAGGAGATAAGAAGACTCTAATTTTAGGAACATTGCTAGTAACTTTAGATGAAATCTACCTTTTAGCATAGCTTCGTCACACTAAACTATTAAACCCGTAAATATGGAATTGTGGGAGAAGGGAAGGGCTATATATTTAAACTAATTGTGTATTTTAAGCATCAATTCCCCATAAAACTCACTTAAAATAAAATAACAATGGTTGAAGCTTGCATACACAAAATCTTCTAACATACAACTGAAATAAAAGGGATCTCCACAATCATACCATACTAATAGAGCAAGAAAACATTTACATCAGCTGCTCTACCAATCTATCCAAAAACCAAGGGTTATTTACGTGCGTGCAAGCCAATTTACTTCGGTTCACATATCTAACATCAGAAATTTTCTTTTATCCTTTTAAAAAAATCATTATACCACCCAAATATTTCATTCCACAAAAAATAACATTACTCGACCTTTAAACAAAGAAATAAACTAATTCTAGCATAGGCAGGGTGTCCACCATTCAAAACAATAGATGTTTTCTGTGTTATAGATGGGAACACATTCGAATTGACTGGTATGTGTGCAAATCTTTTTAAAAAATCAAATTAACTTGCATTTATTCCATAAATAAGCGAAATTTGCATAGGAATCTTCTGCATATGCCCAAACTCTTTGTAGAAAAACAAACTAATTTTTTCAATCATCTCAATTTCAATGGTGAAACAGAATAGTAATATCTTTTCCCTCAACTAAAATATATGCCTTGTAGGAAGAACGTAGGAGAAGAGTAATGGCGAAAAAATGTAAGAGAAGAGAAAGGGTTCAGTAGAAAAATATAGAATAAGGGGACTTGCGATTCCTACTTTCAAATATGTGTATTTTTGCAAGGATCATACATGCGGTTAGGGGTGTAAACGAACCGAACAAGAACGAACAGAGCTTGTATTTGCGTTCGGTTATTTTGAAATTTAGTTTGTTTGAAGTAAGCTCGCGTTCGAGATTGTTTGTGAAGTCACTGTTCGTGTTCGTTTCTTAACGAATGAGTTGAACACGAACTATTTGCGAACGACGAGTCAGTTTGACATCTCTAATATATATATATATATATATATATATATATATATATATATATATATATATATATATATATATATATATATATATATATATATATATA
>NEWO01000002.1:9032878-9083276 GCA_003013225.1 Phalaenopsis aphrodite | reverse complement strand
ATATATATATATATATATATATATATATATATTCTGATAAAAATCTTGTCATAAATAAATAATGAGATTACGCGGGGCATTAATTTATTTGCAGCCACTTATTCAGATAATTTATGATGGAAGCAACTATGATTAATTAATTGATTTTATTTTTTTTTTAATTATGAAAGGAACTAATTTTATATATGATATTTATTTATTTATTTATTTATTTTTTTGAGAGGAGTGAATCCAAAAGATAATATGTGTGACTCGAATATGTAATCTCATGATAGAAGACTTCACTCTTAACCACTGCATTATAATAGGATAAATATACTCTTATGAAACACTAATTGAGGGAAAATGTTTGTGTAAGTAAGACGTGCGCAAAGCCGTGTACGTCGGGAGGTTATTCAGAGGGTATAGAGTGGTTATATTCGTGTTATACCCCCTGTAACCTCCCTGTAATCTACAAATAAGTTATGCGCTTTTGTATTTCCGGTAGGTGTGGGTAAGTTACAGGGAGGTTACAGGTGGTATAATGCAGATGTAACCCCGCGTACCATCTGAATAACCTCCGATGTACGCAGTGCTGCGTACGTCTTACATACACAAATATTTTCTCCTGATTAAGGACGTACTTTACCACAATGAGATCACAAGTTCGAATCATATGTAATCTTTTCAGCTCATTTTTCACAAATAAATAATTAATTAATTAATTAAATAATTAAAAAAAGAATAATGAACAGCATTAATGGCAAAGATTTTCTCAATCACCATATACATATTTGATTTTAGTTTCTACTACAGCATTGTGCAGAGGGATAATTACATGCACAGCTCTCAAAGCATTATTATTTATAAAACTAGCATCCATGCTTTAGGGATAATTACATGCAATTGCTGCTTCCAAATCAAATATTTAGGTGATTTTTTTGAACTATGAAACTGATCAATTTACAAGTGTTACAATTAAATCTTTGATATTTGAGTGAGAATTTGAAAAAAAGCATGAAAGAGAGTGTTTGATTTGTAAATAGCAATGTTTTTAATCGATCGAGGCAACGTTGGATTCATGAAATTTCCCAGAATTCACTTACAATTCCAGTAACCGCAAGAATCTTGTGGCGGTGGATATATATAACCTGGAGCTGACGATGCATAATATGTTCCGAACGCCGGCATCGGCGGTGGATGATAGCCTGCGTTCGCATCAAGTGGCGTAGAGAAATAAACATCCCGGCTCAACACCGGGGGAGATACCGTCCGCTCAAACGCGGTATAATACCCGGTAGACGACGCTGGAGGCGGCGGCGGCGGCGGGGGAGGGTAATATATCGGTTGATGCGGCGGCGGAGGTGGCGGAGGAGGAGGGTAATATGTAGGTCGATGCGACGGCAGCTGACTGCAATAACAGAAACATTCCTCCGGCCCTGCTTCAGGTATCGGTAAAGGCGGATAAAGAATATTCCCATGCGGCACCGGTGGAGGATTACAGTCATCAATCGGCGGTGCCAATGGAGGACTATCATCCTTAATCGGCAGCGCAGACGGAATCCCGGGAGCTAGCGGCGGCGGGATCGGCGTCACTGTCTCCGGAAGGCTCCAGCTATAAGAGAAACTCAAGATGCCATTAGGCTTACCTTCGGGAGATCGAATCTGGTAGCTCACGTGACGGACGACATCGGAAGGTTGGCCTAAAGTTAGATCGGACAATGGAACGCGCGATTTACCGATGAGTTTGTCACCGAAGACAACGAGATTCCCCTGTGCCATGATTGCGAACTCAAGAAACGTATCCTGGAAATCGGTATCGTTGAGTTCGAATCGAATCGTTTGATCCCATTCCGGATTCTCACCACCTTCATGATCGGCCAATGTCTTCTGCTTTTGCTGCTTTCGCTTCAGCCGGGCGTTACCGGCGGATATGGAGATGGTCGCGTAAGTAGAGGGTTTCTGGAAGAGATTGAAGGATTTAACTCCTCGACAGGAGATGGATTTTAGAACTATCGATCTTCGATCCATCGCCGGCGCTCTATTTCAGGCGATCGTAGCAGGTATCTGGAGCTTTCTTCCAACTATATATTTGACAAAAAGAGTGCAGCTGATGGTTATGGTGTCCGCAGAAGCATTATAAGATATAAGATTGGCGAATGAGATAATGACACGAGACCGAGAGGCGATTTTCTTCGTCTATAAGTACAAGGTACGCGCATTTTTGGACTTCTTCTTAGCATTATTTCCCCGGGCTTTTACTGGGCCAAATCAAAACTAATATAAATATAGCCTTCAAATCTTTTTATAAATTTTCAATTTGATAAATTAATTATTTCAATAATATATATATATATATATATATATATATATATATATATATATATATATATATATATATATATATATATATATATATATATATATNATATATATATATATATATATATATATATATATATATATATATATATATATATATATATATATATATATATATATATATATATATATGAAATAATTGAAAAGACAAAAAAAATTATGAGTATAAATCTAGATGAAGTGATATATTTTGTAAGTAAAGTTAATGATTGTCATTTGTTTTTTCTTAAATGGAAATGAGATTATAAAATAATAGACATGAATTTAATCTCTTAAATATAATAGAGCTTGAAGTAATGAAAGAATAACGATAATGATTGAGTGATAATGCTTATAAGATAATAATTGGGAGGTGACAGTTAGACAACAATCTAATGATGATGATCATATTTTGTGTTTGTTGGTGATAATTCTAATAAATCTTTATCATCTGACACAAATCTTGAGGTAATTTTTTGAGCAAGAAAAATTTAAATTTCAATTAAGAGTCATCTAGAGCTTCGATTTCAGTAAATTTATAATCAAACTGACTGACTTGATGTGACTGACCCAATGATATCAAAATTAATCCAATCATTAGAAATTTTCTTAACGTATTTAGAAGGTCAAACGAATGTTGAATTTAGCAAGTCTATCGTCGAATCAAACGTCTCGACAAGACGAAGTCATCGAGCCCAAGATTGCTCAATTTCGACACTATTAAGACACTCAATTGTCCATCAAATGTTGTCTGATCGAAGGAAGCTTTCCAGACTGTACAATCAAAGTGATTAATATTCATGCATTAATTGCACCTATAACAATATAAATAGAACCTCACTTCTCTCATAAGAGGGAGGAGAGCTTGAGGCTTGAAAAAGAATTTGAAGCTTTGAGAAGGTGCTGAAGTCTAGCACCCTTCAGGCCACCGTCGATCATTGTCAACCGCCGTTGGCCACTGCTGATCGTCGTCAACCACCACCTAACGGCTTCCGCCGATCGCTATCGACTCCTGCTCACTTCTTACAACAAGTTAATTTGTACATCGACATTGAAATTTGGAAGACTTTATAACCATTTCTTGTCTGTGGGACAATGAGTCTCTGTAATAAACTTATAGTGGATTTTTGCAACAAGGCTAGACCTCGTGGTTTTTTCTCATTATGGGTTTTCAATGTAAAAGCTCCTAGTGTCACTACTGGTGGTTTTCCTTTTTCTAAGTGTGTGCAAAATTCTCGTGCAATGCTGAGACGATAATCCATTACTCTATCACCGCAAATTTTCTAGCACGCATCAGTTGGTATTCTACGATAAATGAAATTCCAGAGTTCATTAGATCTCCAAATCCTCTTAAATTTTAATTATTTCTCCTCTGCATGTAGAAAACATAAATTTAATCATATTTTTTAAGGGTGAAATTTTGATAAATTTAGCAAAAAGGTTAAACGACTTTATCATACAACTCCTATTGATGACTTTAATTATAAATCAATTTTTAATATTGAAGTTAAAGATCTTAAAACTCAACAATCTTAAACTTGCTAAACTCCTTTACTCAATGCTTGATTTGATGGTTAGTACCTAAAATTTCAAGATTGCTACTAAATCTTTCCAAACATACTATAAATGCATGATTTAGGCTTATTTTAGCTCAAATCATTGTTAGTGTTGTTATATTTGGCTTGCCAAGATATTTAATTTAACTATAAATTAACTAGATTAAACAATAAATTTTTTTTCAATTTGATTATAAACATTTCTTATTAAAAATAAATAAAATCACGCTTAATTAGTATAATTAATTTTTGCTGTATCATTTAATCATTATTTTTTTATAAATTTATAATTAAGAAATAGAGGGTGACCGATCCTTGGAAGCAGGGCTGTCAAAATGGCTCGTTGTTCACAAATGACTCATGTTCTACCCATTAAAAAGCTCGTGTACAATTCGTTCGCTAAGTTAACAGGTTGAACACCAACACTTTTTTTGTGCTTGATATATGAACGAGGCGAACATAGGCTCATAAGACTACAAAGATTTATAATCAATTAAAATTATTAATTAAAAAAAGTAGAATAAAAAAACATTAAATTATATTTAAATAATATTTTAATATAAACAATAATATTTAAATGTTGCCACAACCCTTAACATCCTATGACTGCATGATTAGGGTTGTCAAAACGACTATATGCTCGCGAGCAACTCGTGTTCAGCTCGCTCAACAAACGAACCGAACATGAACACACATTTGAGTTTGAAATATAAACGAGCAGAACACGAACAGTGACATTTTTTAATGAACTGAACACGAGCTGAGTTTGAGCTTGCTTGTGTTCGGCTCGTTTACGCCCCTATTTAAAAGTCAACGTGAAACACCCTTTAAGGTCATTGACAAGAAAAAAATTTCATTGAATATAATTTCAACTAATTTTAAAGTTCGAAACATCGATCAGAACAAAAACATTATTAAAACATAAAAGCCCTCAAGTTTTTTCAAAATTATTTGCAGAGGTCAAAAACACAAAAATTATTACACTTAACACCAAGTTATTGAACAACACCACAACATTGACTTGAAATTCAATCTAAACACATGGCAAAGCTCATTGACTGTCAACAAGCTTGAGGAACAACAACAATCACAAGCAAGAAAACAGACTTCCAAAACTAGAATCTTGCATTACTTTGCCTTCTTTTTCTTATTCCCCCCTTCAAATGCTGAAATTATGTTCTTCCAGCTCCTGACTGCAATGAGGGTTGGGATGACAACCCAAACGCCGTTTGCGCCGACGTAATACGCCCAGTAGTACAAAGGGCCGGCGGTGAAGTTATCTCCATCCAGAAATGACGTCGAAAAGTATATCATGCATCCATATAGCTGGCCCAGGCAGATGGCAAACTGGAGGATGTGGCTGTATGATTTCCTTGATGCTATTGCATATCTGCCATGCAGAACTTCAATGTAAGAATATGTATTTACATAAATACAATGTAGATCCCATGTATTTACTTATCTAACAGCTAAACTTAAATTTTTACATACATGCCTCTGTAACTTATGCGTGAAAAGGTATTTACCATAACATTTATCCAAATACAAAATAGCGAAAAATGGTCGAAGATGAGCTTACACAACTAGGAGGCAAGCAGGACCCTCCACTGCAGAAGTAAATCCTTCAAGGGCAACAATTGTTGAATCTCTGCCAACATATCTTGAATCACCCTTACCATACTCTTTCCCTAAAAATGAAAAAGATAATTTAAAAAGAAGGCTCTACAACAACAACAACAACAACAAAGCCTTAATCCCACTACGTGGAGTCAGCTACATGAATCCTTTTTCTCCATTACGTCCAAAAAATCGACATTTTAGTCCCAAAGTCAATAAAAGTGTCAAATTAATCCACCCACTCTTTTAATATGGGTTGAAATAATCCCCAAGAGAGACTGTTTTAGCCTCCATTAAAAAAGTTTGGGGATTAAATTAGCCTTTTTTATAATCAAGATGTCTATTTTGATTCAGTAATGTGAATCGAGTAATCACTTACACAGTTCATCGAGATAAAAGGGATTTTTCCTCTTGAAGAAGTCTGGAACAAAAGCAAAATACCCTTCAAGAATAATGTGAGTCAATCCAGAAAATGCCCACCAGCACATAAGGAGCCTATCCGTCTTTGATAACTTGCAAAAGCGCCCTAGGAAAAGAAAATAATTAAAGTTTCTCTTATGGATAGAGATCATTATGAGCACCATCCTAAACCATTAAAACATTGTCTCTGAAAAAAAATTAAAAACAATTGCATGTAAAAAAAAAAAAAACAAGTTTAGCACTCTTTAAAATCAAAGTAGAAGGTTCCAAAACCTGGATGGGAAAAAAGGTGGGAGGATTCATGTTTAATTTAATATTGCGTAGTAAAACTTGTGCCAGAATCAGTTATACAAATCTTAAATTCGAAATTAACTACCAGGTAGTTCTTCAAAAGCAAAATAACACAACCTATTGTGGTCATAAAGTAAACTAAGGGATATCTAGGATATGGTTGTAAGTTCACAAAGCTGACTCATGAGCCGGCTAAGGCTCCACTTGAGCTTGGATCGATAAATGGCTCATGAGCCGAGCTTGATAAGTTAATAAGCCAAGCTCAAGTTTGTCGTGACTCGCCTCATTAGCTTGTTAAGCATATATTAATATAAAATATACTCAAAATATATTAAAATTCAAGATTTGAACTTCAAATTATTAGAAGTACTTAAAATATTATATTTTATAGGTATATCAAATGATTTCTTTTTATTAATCATGTAATTGATCATTCTATTTGTCATTTTATTATAATACTAATTTGAATTAATATTATTTTCTTTCTTTCTTAATAAACAAGTTGGTTCGTGATCCCACTTAAACTGTATAATTAAGTTCAACCTCAAACTCGATTAATTAATCAAGCTCAAGCTCAAGCTCAAGTTTAAGCAAATGGCTGATCAAACTCGACACAACTCTTTACTCCCCAAATCTTGGACATCACCTATAAAATGACACACCACAAAATAACCCAACGGTGATGAGTAACAGGCGATGGTTGACTAATATGTCACACAACAATCATGTGCAGTAAGTTCACCCAATGGCGGTGAAAAAGGAAAGAATTGATTAAATCTAAACTAACATTAGATTTATTGCATATGGTAAGGGAAATACTAGAGAAGTACTCGATGCGAGGATTATAATAAAAATAAAATATTATAGGTTGAATTTGATCTCTTTTAAGTATGGAATACAAATCTTTGGTAAAATTTTGAAGACAGTGGAAGAAAAATATACAGTAAAGATATAAATTTTGGACAACAAAATTTGAGAACAAAAAAAAAAGTATGATCATGATGACTATAAACAAATGAAACTTAAAGTCATAAATGATTGAACGGCACATGAAAATTAAATACAAGAGAGAATTAATGTCAGTATTGCACAATTTTTTGTTCATGTGATTAATGAAAAAGTTCAAAGAATGAAAAAGGGATATTGTTAAAGTTCTCGTCATTTTTAAAGGGCACATAAACCAGTATCATGGGAATTGATTTAGAGAGTGAAATAGAAAAGATTTGTTAAAAGGTATGTTGAAGTTAATAAAGTCCTATAGAATAAAAAATTAATTAGCATTAGAAGTAATTGTGGGATAAACATTTTTTATTAGAATAGAATCACATTAATGTTTATCATTAAGTATGTGCCTATCTATATTGTTTATAGAGATGATTATCCAATATATTAAAAATGAAGCATGTGCACCACAATGAGTTCTCATCATAGATGACAGTTTTGATAAGTGATACATCTTTTGAATAAATTTAAAATAATGAGAAAGAAAAAAGAAAAAATAAATAAAGATATAAGACTTGAAACTAATAGACAAAGACTAAGTACATAATATGCAATTCTATTAATGAGGTCCAGATTACTATAAATCAAAATTATTGAAAGCTCATGCCGATTCCTACGAATGATGAATTTAAGCACATTGAGTCTATCAAAATAAGATTGAAAATATTTATAAAAACATAATTTCTAAATTTAAAGCCGTGTGTATAAGTTAGAAGTACACACAAATACTATTTTACAAAGTCCAACATCGAGAATTAAAGGTAATATTTGCAAAATTGCAAACAGGCAAGAATATAACAAGAGTATGAATGTTAGAAAACAAAGAAACCAAATATAGCCGAGTAAAATAAAGACAACATAGAATTTAATATTTTACATAGAACAAAACTAGTAATGATGGTATGGAAAAAAGTTAGAATAAAACTAAAGTGATGCCAATGTTTTAGTTCTAAGTTTAAGAAATTGAGGAAAATCACGAGTCTAGATTAGACTAATATTTTTTTCTTCTAAACCTATGCATTAATTTAAGATGTTTATGCTTTTTGCTTTTTATATGCAAAATATGATTCCTTGCTATAAGGCTATTATAATAAATTAGAATGAATTGCCCTTCTCAATACAAATAATCCTTCATATTGCTATGAATGAAGTGTATTTATGCATATTATTTCTCTATTACTTGTCCTATACATTGTAATGTTTCTTACAAATACATATTATTTGCATAGACAGATGAAAAAGAAAATGCTATATAGATATGCTTGTATGTATATTTTGAAAGATAAGTTCATCCCTTTATGTTACTAGTTTGGGACGCTAATGTCTCAGCATATTTATAACTTTAACATTTTAACCTCAACCAACAATAAATTTATGAGTCACAACCCATTATGCCGACAATATATGCATCCACCAGGGGTTACATTGGTTCTTTTCACCTCAAATAAAAGTAAATTTATGAGTTACCCCTCATTGTATAGACAGAGGATATATCGGCTATAATGAGCTACATTTATATACATAAGGCGATCCTGAGATGGATGCATAAGTATATACTAAAGTATAAACTTTGATAATATAAAAATAGCACGCATTGAAACCCTTATGTTAAGTTGAATGCTATGATTTCATTATTGTACATAAATCTGACTAAGAAGCAATGTTTATGATCATAATTGTTATCACAATAAAAAGCTTAAATTTATGATTTATTTATAGCATAAAAATGATAATTAACATTCATTTTATTTAATTTTCTCACATAGTTGTTATAATTTAGAATCGCGATATATCCATTGAGTTAAATATGTATACTAGAGTTGTTGCTTGCGTTAGAGCAGAAGGAGGATTGAACAAGCATTTTCCTATTTCAGTTGGGTTACATTAGGGATTAGCTTTAAGCCCATATCTTTTTTCTTTAGTTATGGATGCTCTTACTGGACATTTACAAGAGTATGTATCTTAGTGTATGCTTTTCGCATAGGATATTCTTCTTGTGGATAAGACTAGAGAAAGAGTTCAGAAAAAACTTGAATTATGGAGGTCTACATTAAATTAAAGGCATTCGTTTGAGTAAAACTAAAACAGAATACATGGAATGTAATTTTAGTAGTAGATCTAGTGGAAGAGTTGTAACTATGTGCGACCAAATCACTAAAAAGTGTAAACGTTTTAGATATCTCAGATCTATTGTACAAGGTGATGATGATATAGATGGAGATGTTATTAGTAGAATTCAACTTGGTCGGTTGAAGTGGAGGAATACATCAAGTATATTGTGCGATCGAAAAGTACAGCTTATACTTAAAAGAAAATTTTATAAGATGGTGGTGAGACCTGCAATATTATATGACACAGAATGTTGGTCTGTAAAAGAGAAACATACAACTAAGTAAAGTGTTGCTGAGATGAGAATGCTTAGGTGAATGTGTGATTTGACACTTAAAGAAAAAATGCGAAACGAATGTATCTGTGAAAGGGTTGGTGTAGCTCCAGTGGCAGACACGAATAGATAGAGTCGTATTAGAAGACTTGGTCACATTAAACATCGACCATATGATGATCTAGTTATGATAGTAGATGTTTTAGATTTGACTTATGTTAAGAAGAATAGAGGTTGAACTAAAAAGACTAAAAAATGATCATAATTTATTAGAATTAAATAAAAATATGACGCTCAATAAAACACAATGGAGAAAAAAGATTCATGTAGCCGGCCCCAATTATTGGGATAAAGGCTTGTTTTGTGTATATTTCCATTGACTTATATGTTTATAACTCATCTCATTAGTTGATTAATATTTTTCAAGACGATCCCTAATATAGTTAATGGATAAAGAAGAGATTTTATTCACAACAATAGCAACAAATGCTACATACCTGTATGCTTTTAAAAATTTTATAGAATAATTATTTACTTTCCCTTCACATATTTATTACTATGTAAATTATTTTATATCACGTTGTATCATGATAAACTAAAATTGTTTTATTAGTAGTTCTTTTGAGATGTTGAAAGTTTTATATGAAGAAAAAAGTTGGTGTCAAATTAATATATTATTTAGAAGGCATGCACAATTTTAAACTCTTTCAACCATATGTTACATTGAGCTTTTGGGCTAGGTAATATCATGTAACACTTAATAAGTGAAAAAAAAGTTCGATTAATAAAGGAACAAAAAATAGCAAGGATACATCTAATTATGATGATTATAATGATGAAATCATTGAAATGATTTAAAAAGTAAAGGCATAGAGTACATGTTGACAACAAAAAGGCAAGCCCTAATTTAGTGCTGCAGTTAGCAACTAAAACATGCCGCACATAAATAGTAGGGAAAAAATATTGTCCTTTATATATCAAGGCACAACTTAGAAAGCACACTCTATAGCAATAACCTACAACAAAAAAGGGCTTTGTGTGGTCACGATACAAAACAAAATCATAAATTTAAGTATTTCAACGATGAAAGAAAAACTTCAATGAAATAAAAAGGTATGGTAAAATGTAAAGGCTCCTTTCTTAAGATGTACCTACACATTGTGCTACTAAGTTCCCCAAAGAGAGTAACGATCAAGAAATAAAAAAGATAAAGCTCATAAACAAATTACTTGGGTCCTTTAATAAGATTTTAGGTTAAATTTATTAATTCAAATACCCTTACATCTAATCATTAAATAGTAAATATAAATAAACTAATACAAGATCGCATCATAACTAGACCAGAAGCATACATCATGTTAAGAATGGAAGTTCACATACCATACAATAATAATAATATAATAATACTAATAATAATATGAACAATAATATAATCCCAATATCTCATATTCTTCTACATAATCTGGTTTTATTAGTAATTTCACCATCCTCAAACATGAGATAAACATATGAATTATCAATAACTACTACAACCAGAATATCCAATCTACCATCATCAGGATCATCAATCTTATCTCAAATCTTTAGGATCTCCTTTAAAAGTTAGGCTTACACAATAATTATTTTTTGGAGCTACAATTTTTGAGAGACTACTTCTTAAAGAATGCAACCTAGTTTTATATTGGTTCTACATGCAAATATATTCGTCTAGTAGGGTGTATGTGTCATTTATTCACCCTATTCACATCAACAATCACATTTCTATCGCTTATAGTGTCGCAACCATAACATAATTTTTTTTCTTTTTTTTTTTGTTTGGTGAAAGAGTCAATTAAGTTGAAGATTAAGGGGTTGTTTGTAGATAATCCAATTTTTTGTAACAGTTGTCATAAGACTGTTGTAGAAAAAATAATATTTTTTAAAGCTATTATGAGTTATAAATTTTTTATTTCTGAAAAAGTCATACAAATTTCTTATAAAAATTACATTTTACAAGATCTGATTTTCAAAAGAAACTTTTCACCATAAAGCACACTTACCCGTAGCATAGCGATTGAGGGTTTAGTCTCCCACCGTGAGGCAATGTGTTCACCTCGCGCACATTGCCCTTTGGGCTCACCTTGAAAGGTGAAGCAACAAGAAAACTACTTCACACAAGTAAAAGCTAGGCTTTGATTTAATGGCTGTTCTAGACTAGTTCTTCCCATTTGGCCTGTTAAAATAGCTTATCCTGCTACTTTTCCTCAGGCTAATCCCCCATCCCTCGTTATAACAAAACATACCAAAATAAAACACACACACACACACACATATTCATAGAAAATGAAAAATGGAATTAATCTTGATTAAACTCTGAACCGTTATGTACTCCTTTGTACTATTAATCCCCTCTTGGCTCAAGCTAAACTCGAACCAAATAAAACTTGCAACAAATTCCAACCCAGAATCCAAAAAGCACTGGCAACCACAACTGCAATCCTTCACATACAGAAAGCAACTTCAAAGTCCAATCTGACAAAAATAACAGTTTCAAAAGCTGAAAGCTTGAGATTTGGTCAACGATCTCACAGAAGAAAACTTCCACATATTTTCCAGCGCCCAAGCGTAAGTCAAACAACTTTCCATTCGAACATCGTAAAACCTAGTCAAGTTTCATAACAATGCATTCCTCTTCTACTCTTCCAGCTTGCACAGGCACTGACATGGAGGTACAAGATACAAAATAAAATATGGAACTCTGATCTCCAAGCAATGGCAGCAAGTACATTTCTTTAACGCACATATGGTTGATACTAAGGGAAAAGAGAAAACTTAAGAAAGCCCAAATCGCGGTGACAACGAAGAAAATAGACCGTGGAAGTAAAAGAAATCGTGGAGCTCAGATCTCCAAGCAATGGCAGCAAGCTAATTACTTTAACGCGCATATGATCGACAGTTAGGGAAAAAGGAAAACCTGAGAGAACCCAAATTGCGGCGACAATGACGACAGATGAACCGAGATAGGGCAGAAGGATGTCGATCTGTGATAAGGAAAGGGGGACATAACCCGGAAGTTGGAGGTCCCTGGGAATGTAGGGATGCTCGGAGCTCGCCATCTTTACTCCGACTCTGCCGGTCGTCTTCTTCCGCTAACCCAAAACAGTCGATTTGGTGAAAAGTAGCCATATTTATTAGGGGCGAAGCCATCTTTCTCTTTCCGATGTCAATTCAAGCAATACTTCATTTTCAATTTTGATTGGAAAATCTTGACAATGTATTTCAAAAATTGGCTTTACATGTCTCCTAGTAATCATAATTTGAGAAATTTGCAGCTATTTAATTATTTAAAAATATGTCTAAAAATGTTGTTTTTGGAAAAAAAAAAGCATTTTTATGAATAAAAAAATTATTTATTTAAGTTCATCTCAAATAGCATATGTTCAAACAAGTTTTAAACCATATTTAAATCTTATTCGAATATGGTTGGAAATCAAAGTTTAAATGCATCTTAAATGATGTTTGAATTGAGGTTAGAACCTTAAACAATGGTGAGCATGGTTTAATAATGGTTCAAATATGAATGAAACATAACTCAAATTTAATTTGAACAAAGTTTGAACTTGGTTTTAACAAAGTTCAAACTTGATTTATCCATAATATATACATATAGTGCATGTTAACAATCTCTATACATTGGACTACCAGATTGATTTATCACATACTCATAGTGAGTGTAATCACAATAGCTAAAGTATAATAGATTATAAGGTAGAAAAAATATGGTGCAATTCAACAACAATAATGCAACAGAATGCAATTCAAATTATATAACATGATATACACAAGCCAAGGTGATGTGGGAGCTCCCTACATGACCATTTCCACGACTTACACTACAGTTAAACGATTGCTCTGCGAATTGGGTCAGACACAAAAACCTCTCAGAAACCTAGGACTGGTTAAGAAGATCGAATTTAGGGCCGACCTACCTTTCTTACGGGATGTGATGCATCCTTTCAATAGTGGGTTTAATCCTAGTTACTTATGGCTCATACATTTGATTCATGTGTTCAAGTTTTAAGGTTTTTTTTTTAATGTTTATGTTCAGAACAACCGTCGCCTTCTAGTGTTCCTTTGAGAACTATATCTGAAGGAAAGAATGTGCTCCGATTGTAACTCTTCTCAGGTGACGACTGCCCAAAGATCGAATGGTGCTCTGACTATGGTTCGATCACGTGGAGATATTTATCCTCAATTTCCCATCCTCCGCAACCCTCCCTACGCCGCCTTTCCCGTACCACGAGCGCCACCCCCCCTGCTTGACTATTATTTCAACTCTCCATCATTGATGTCATCACCCAGGCGGCCTTCCCATATCACTCCCTGATATTTGCTTGATGTCGGGCACCGGGAAAACATCCGCCTTGATTTTTTCTACATGCCAATTGTCTTTTCCACCACCGCATCACCTTCCAAATCCTCACCGACCACCACCCCCATCTTTGCGATACACTCTAGCTGTGTTTGTTTATCTTGCTATATTTTTCCTTCAAGCGTGTAGGTTGTAAGTGTCTATATACATTTAGTAATATTATTTATTTTTCCAATTACAGTTTGAGTTATTTCAGGTATCACAAAGAATATAATTCAAGAGTTATAACATAACCTTCATAACAAAATAAATGTATTGAAATAACGCCTAGGCATACAATTTTTTTTTGTCTACGTGCGCCACTGTTAAAGATGCAATGTATTAAAGGTTCAAGACAGATCGTAACATGTCATAACCTACAATAACATACATACTATAATATGCTGTGATACAAAACATTATCTTATGCTATAATCTCATAGTATTTCATACGGGTATATGGAACCATAACGCCAAATTCCTATGAATTTACATATTTAACACCTAAGCTTTATTTTTTACATTTATACCACGAACTCATAGCTCACTGTCAATACTACGACCCATAGCTCGCCATGAATTCATCCACATTCAATTATCTTGACCTTTAAATCACCATTTTTATGACTAAGTATCATGAACTCCACCAATCTCTGTTGACACTGAATATCTGAAAATAAAATGTTTGAAACTCAGGAGAGAGCATTAACACATGCAATTCTACAAAAGATTTAAAAAACCACAAAGTTCCTAAAATGAAACTGTAAATTATTGTTTCACATTTCAAAAGTATACCTGCAAAGTGAGAAATTTGCAGACATTAAGTGCGGTCTAACAAATTACCCCCATACTGTGACAAAGAAAAGAATCTTCAAATCTATAAAATCATGATACATGTACATCTGCATAACAGAATTTCAGACTACAGACGCGATACTACGACAGCAAAGACACTCTCTCTTGTCTTTCTATATCAACATTGCTGCCATCAGCTTCAACCAACGTCGGCTCGCTCCAACTAGCAGTTCTTGAAGAGCCAAACTTTGCACGATCAAAAATGGTCGGCCTGAAGCCCGTCGCTCTTGCAGACACCATAGGCATTACAAGCACTGAAGATGCATTGATGGATTCTTCACCTAGACCAACTGAAAAAGAGCATGTAGCCTGCAAGAGGATAAAAGCTGTGGAAACTGAAAAAAAATGATCTTGGTTAATAATTATAGTTCCATTTCTAAAGAAAACGCACCTTAGCTTTTGCAAAGAAGGTCCTTGCATTCTCCAAAATTGCACGTGTAGATGATTTAAATAAATTTGTTTCAGTCTCCTGTGTTAATGTGGATGAACTGCTGCTGAGACAATTAGTATTTGTGTTACTAAAGGAAGGCCATTTTAGACAAATTTTGGCGCAAGAAAAAAAAGAACATTTTGATTTGTGTATGCAACATCTAATATATACTAAAACAAACACAAGAAGAAGAAGAAGAACAATCACCAGTTTACATCAGGTGCAGATGAAGAAATTAAAGAATAAGAATCTTTCGTTTCATCGCCTGGAAGATATAGTGAGAATTAAGCAGAATAAAAGCATAGAAATAAGATAAAAAATCCTCGATCGATACCTTTAACATCATCAGGTGCCAACAAGGTAATGCCTATGAATACAAATGACATGCCCATAAGGAACATCGTTATCCGTAATGCATCGAACACCTGAATTTAAAAATAGTATTTAAATTTATAGAATAAGCTTCAGTGAAGTGTCAAAATAGACTCCTGACCGTTTACTTGGGGCCATTTTAGTTATAGAGTCTATAAAACTGTCAGATTAATCGTCAACTTTTAAAATCAATAGTCCTTTTGGAGATTATTTAAACCCATATTAAAAATGTCAGGGGATTTAATTAACACTTATATAGAATGTGAGACTGAAATGAACGCCTACAAAGAGTCAAATGATTCTTTTGAAGCTTTATATAGGATCTGTTTCATTGAACATAAGTGCACATCCCTTGGCATGAGTTTATGCATTTCTGCCTCTAATAACGCATCGAAATGTGTTCTACCATGCGTGAATTACTGATAATTTATGAGAGGAAGTTAAAGCATGCTTGCCTGATATTCTTGGAAATATATAAATCCTGTACAGATGGAGAAGAAAGTCCATGCAATCTGAAACATGGGGACAATAAGGATTGCATCGAAAAGTGACAACCCTTCGTTTAATCTTGCCAACTGAGAAAAAGGGAGATCAAAAAACATAATTTAGAAAAATAATTTACTAGAACGTTGCAGCATTAGTTATGGCATTATTAAGTTAAATTTACCCAAAACCCAGCTGTGCTGAAAAACAACAAAAGAAGGGAGTATGTGAACAAGCTATGAAAATGATAATTGCTGCTCATGGTTAGCCTAAGCATGTTAGATCTGCAAAATAACAAAATAACCAGTCAAAATGACTCCAAGAAAAACTAGCTACATAAAATTTGAAATTCCCACTAAATGAACAACTTACAGTGACTTTGCAAATAAAACTGAGCAGGATCCGATTGCACCTGACACAATGGCATAGGAAAAGGGCAATAACATTCTCCAATAAGGGTTAAAATCATTCCCATACACTGACAGACAGGCTGCTCTTTTCCTAGCAGTTCCATAAATAATTCTTAGTTAGAATTATCATACTTCTCACAAATAAATCACAGGAAGATCAGATAAAAACCAAACAAAATACAGAACTTTAAACTTCAGTACAACAAACAAACAACACATCACCTGTACATATAGTGATTTATTATAACCACCACAATCAGCATCAGACAATAAAGAAGGAAAACAAGATTGCTATACTTCTCTGCAAGTTGTTCTGGAGTGTAAACTGGCAAAATTAAAAGCCATCAGGCAATCTGTTGATAAGTTTATCATTAATAGTAGAAATTACATGCAAAAAACCTGAATTGTGTATCATGGAAATATCTCTGCATGTATAAATATGAAAGCAGCAAAAGGCAATTTACTACTACTGGATAAGAATGACTAAATTAAACCAAAAGTATACATTATTTTTAATAAAGTTAAGAGTTGATACCAGGTGATTGGTGATTGCCAAAAGAGACTAAGAAAATGTTGCCAAAAACAATAAAAAATGTGGCCGTCAAAACCCTGCAAATAATTTAAGATTATAAGTTCAACTTTTGCAACAAATTGTTATCTTTAAACAAGTCTTTTCTTACGAGTTCATGGCATCTCAAGAGTAGCATACTTGATAGTCACGGTCTTACTCAGTACAAAGTAAGAAAATGCAATATTAGATACAAACTGAATTGAACCCAAAGCTGCAAGAAGGGACTGCAAAAGAGAGGAAAAAAATGTAACACGTTAACTATACAATTTAATAGAAGGAACGTGACATATGATAAAGAAAACAAAAAACTTTTTCAGACAATGATATAACCTAATCTATAGAATTTTATGAGAAACAGCAAGAACAAGACAGTTAATTCAACATAAAAAAAATAATAACAAGCATTAACCATCCATTCTTATATTGGAGAGTTTGAATAACATAAATCAGCACGTGGACAATGAACTCTCAAATTTATACAAAAGAATTACTACCCTATAGTAAAGAATCTCATGCTATTTGTAAAAAAATTGCACTTTAATCCCACCTATTAATTAATGCAATAATTTGATCCTACATTCTCGAGTCAATATTCGCTTTCTGAATTTTGTGGCTGCATGCCTATGATATCATTTAATATATTCTTTGAGTAATTTTGCAAGGTTTTACAAAAAAAAGTATTTGGCTACCTTTTTTGGATTATACTTTTCAATACATAGAACACAAATTTATGTTTTAAGAAAACAGAAGCACAATGAAAGTGATGAAAATTTTTCAAGGAAAAATAATTCTGTTGGCTTTTAACATTACTTCATTGTCTACCGAAGGAAAGTTTCAAGAAAATACCACACTCGACAATTCTAATGAATGGGAATCTAAAGTTGATAGAGTAATAAGATGAATAGGAATTTTGATGTCAAAGTATTAGAAAGGACAGGGTTAGGCCAACAAACACATGACTAGAAATTATGCAATCATATTTGCTAAATCAAATTAACTCCTACAACACTCAATAAAAACAAATAGAGAAAGGTGATTCATAAAATAGACCTGAAATTGAAGGTGATGGTGATGAGTATGATATAAATAAAGACAGAATTAATCTAGTTCACCCATATCCTAAACAAATTTTGCGTGCTTAGGAGTTAAAATAAAAGGAAGGTCCATGTTTGGCTATATATACAAGTGAGGGTAAATCATGTGTGGCTACTTTCTCAACAAAATATTTTTCATCCATCCAATATGAGACTAAACCAAATACTCTCATGTACCTTAATCTTCCCCTTACGCGAGAGCTTTCTAAATCGGCTATCAATCCCTTTAAAATTAATATTAACAAGCATAAACTAATATGCATCAAGATTCACTTAATCAAGTGGAGCCTACAATGGAGAGTCTCTCGTGCTTGGACTTGGTTTAATCATGATAGACGTAAGCTCTATTAAAGCTATAAATCATATAAGCTCAATCAAAACAAAATCATCAAATTTAATACCACTTGTAAGAGAGTGCCATCCAAAGATTGCTAAAGTTGGGCCAAAAGCATCCGTTGCCAAATCCAATTTCAGAACAAAAATTTAAGCATATTGCGACGAACAACCTCTTGTTATTTTAAGACAACGTATCTTTCACATATTCGATAAGTGAATTAACATGTGCCATAATAACTACATAACAAAATTATATTGTATGTTATATTAGCTAGACAACTTACAAAATCTCAGAAACTCATGTAAATGATTAATCAACATATCAGAAATTTGAAATTAAAAAATGATGCTCTCATTTCGACAAATTAAACATAAAAATAAAGAACGTGATATTTTCAAAAACAAAAATAAGTTTAATGCTGATGAGAAAGCTAACCTGAGCAGCATATGCGAAAGAAAAGAAGTTAAGGCTATTCCCGAGAACAAAGAAGAGAATACCTACATCATAAAAATGAAATATAAGCAACCTAACAATAATTTACAAAATACAATCAAATTTATTAATAAACATAAAAGGAGTAAAAAGAACTTTACCAACCCTCCAAGAATGAAAATAAATGATTGGTTTCAAAATAAGCTTGGTAGATCCATCATTGCTGGCTGCTGAAAGTCTTTCGCGCTGCAAGTATTCAAATATAAACCCTCAAAAAGTATAGGTAAAATGGGAAAAAAAAATACATGTTTACTGATTTATAACATATTGCAACAAACATTTAATGCAGTGTCACCTCAACATTGACAGTATTACATAGAGAAATTAAGTGTACGACTTGAAAATTTAATGGCTCTGAACTCATCATCTATGATACCAAACACTGCACTCCCCATCCATACACATCCCCAACACAAACAACATATCCGTACACAAAACAGCTCCAACTCAGTACTCAATGCATTGATGATCAGAAAATAATGTTAAAGCTTTCTGTTTGACAGAAACTATTTAACAAGATAGTTATAGTTCCATGGGTGAGAAGCACACTAATTGACACGTACCCCGCCCAAGACAAGGGATTGGATTATGGATATTTTTGGAAGTTTCCTTGTTTTAACATCGTTCTTGTTAAAATCTGAAAGACTGCAAAACATAAATCAAATTTTTTTGAGCAACACTTAAAACAAAGAAAAAACTGAAGATAATCCACCAACTATTCGTATGTGTATCACTGATCCCAAATGACCTCTTAGGAACAAATTGAAAAAAATCGGAATAAAAATTGATCCAAGTACCTGAGGAAGCATTTAGAATCAATTTTGTGTGGCCCAAAAATTAATTTAGAGAAATGTAATAAGCTAAGATTAAATTAGCCTCAGAACAATAGTCAAGGTACTATTTTGGGCTTTTCCCATTTAGAAACACATTGTGCATTGAGAGGAGCAAGTTTATGATTTGATCAATATTTAACTTTGGTTTGCTTTATTGATTTTTATTTCATAGTATTGTGATTTTATTATTTTATTTTAGTATAAATATGACTAAAGGTCTGTTTGGGGCAGCTGCAGTCTATCCAGCTTATCCAGATAAACTGCTTATCCTGATAAGCTGCTGATTAGCAGCTGATCTGGATAAGCTGTATGACTGTTTGGTTTGTGCGCTTATAAAACAGCTGATTCTGGACAAATGATCATTCTACCCCTGTTTTGGATAAGCTATTTAACTGTTTGGTTGTGCGTTTTGAAAAGTGTTGATTTGTAGATTTTTTTTAAGAAAAAAATTGACAAAGTTTTATTACAGAACCACTCATTACACATCAACAAGCCACTTTATAGTAGAATTTTGCCTTAAAATAAGATTCTAAGTCTGCTCCAAATAGGTCACATGAAAAATTCAATAAACCATATTCACCAAATAGAACTGCACAATAAAAGACAAGCAACCTTGACATAGATGTTTGAACGGTAAAAGATTTAGCAATAAAGTTGAACAAATAGGAAACATTACTTCCTTGGTCAAATGGGACAAATACATTTGTTCTGGTGAAAAGTATAATAAAAAATCACCAACCTCATGAAAAGCACACAATTTACCACACAAAAGAACTGGGAGTTTCACGTGCCACGGTTTCGAGCATGCTGGACATGGTTTTGCGTGCTAAGACGAGTTCCTGGAGCTCTATAATGCGAGCATTAAAGAAGAAGACGAGCTTGTCAAGCGAAGTGGAAGAGGGCAACCGCGTAAAATGCGAAAGGAAATGCCGGACCGCGGGGCTCAACCCACGGTCCGCGTTTAATTACAATGAGAAACGAAGTTTTCCAAAACGCTCTCCGAAAGCTTTTTTTCAAAAAGTGAGGCGGCGTATTAAGCTACCCCAAACTCACCCTAAATCATGACAACCTTTTTGGGGAAAGGGTGAGTCCCCTAATTATAGTGTTGATTTTGTTGTGTCACAATCGATATTGTTAGTTCATTGACATAACTGGTACTGTGGGATCCGAAAATTCTGACCGCCTCAGGAGCTCTGCATTTACGTTGATAGAGCTTTGGAGAATCAAATTTTGAGAAGACAAATTGGATTGTAGATAAGACACTACCTAGAGATTTTGTCCTCATTTTTGTGAGCACTTTTTGATCTGGGGTTCGAGATTTCCCATAAGCACAAGACCCTATGGTTAATTACCCTTCTAGATAACAATAGAACACTTTTGACTAAAACTAGTCATTAAGAATTGAATATTCAACATACAATAGCAGCAAACATGTAATATTTTAAATTGTGGAATCTATCACTTAAAGCTAAAAGCGGATGATGGGGGAAGTGATGACGAAACTCAATCAAGATCCTATTGCTCCGTCGTCTTAAGTCTTCATCGCCCTAATCTACTTGATCAGAAGTAGTCAACCCAACCTGGCTGAAAGAAACTTGTCAGCAATTATAAGTTATATCATCTAAAATATCCTCATAGATCTGGGTAGATATTTGTCTAAGAGAATAAATTTAAATTGATCTTAGCTAACAATGGACTTTATGTCAATCAATTATACCTTTGGTTCACAACCCCAAGGTTAGAAAGCTCTTAGGAAACATACAGGCTACGACCGTGACCATAATATGATGGTCTCATTTGACGACAATTACCTAGTCAGAAGGTTCTGAAACACTATTTTATTGTCATTTGGCAACAAAACCACGTTGATAGAGAACTCAGGTCACCGTCTTTACCGACAGGCTATTGTTTTGATTGTGAATATAGAGATACACTTAATATGAAATTAGTTTTTCATGAGCTGAATTCAATCAAAAATTTGTCATCCTCAACAAACTGTTGCGGAGGACGGATGAGGTTTGCTTTAAGTTTCAAGTGATTTAACTTTAACTTAAAGTATTATAGTCGATTACTTTAAAAATCTTGATTTAAAAGATTTAATCCCTTCGATTGAAATACTTAATCAACAGTCAACACGACCATCATCGAAGAGTTAAGCATTTAAAATATTTATATTTGAAAGGAACATTTAGTTTTGTTATTTTAAGATTTTAAAGTATAGGTCATGCCGACTCTTATCATCATAGGTAGAAAGATCGGGCTAGGCGATTTGAACTTGTAAATTATTATATTTAGGATTTGGATGTTCATTTCAAAATTACTAAACTCGTCAACTCCAATCCTTGTGAGAATAATTAAACTAGTTGAGTGAGACTTACAACTCTGCCCTCTTGACAAACGACCTAATTAGCTGTCGCGACATCCTCAAACTTAATACTTAAGCATTCAATAAATTGATTGGAGCATACGCAAACTTTGTTTAATTTAATATATTTGACTATTTTAGACGACTTTGCATGTCTAAAGATAATTTACATGATTTTAAAGCATGAATTGAAACACATGCAAGACTTGAATTTATATAAATTTGTCTTATTTGAATAAATATATCCATGCATGCAGATGTTCACTTTAAGCTTTGTAAAATACCATTTTCTGTTCGCTTGCATACATGTTGCGAACACGGTGGCGATTTTAAGGTTTCAAAAAGCTTCTTATTTGAATTATTTTTAGTCTCCAAGGAGCTTAAGTTCGAAAAACTCAATCTTGAATTCATTTTCAAACCATAGGAGCCTAAGTCTGAGCTCGATTTTGAAATATTTTAAGTTTTATGAGCTTAAATTTAAAAATTCAAATTTTAATATTTTTAAGCCTTAGGAGTTTATGTTTTAAAATCATAGAACTTTTAAAATTTTTTAAACTTTAGGAGTCTAAATATTGAACGCACGACAGAGTCAATTTTTACAAACTATCATTATTTGAAGAGAGTTTCAAACATGCTTGAGGTATTGCAATCTTCATTTGATGCTCTCGTCATGTTCAATCGACTCGTCTTGTGGAATTTATGTGAGGGTCAACAGTTACAACATTTGGTTCTGTTGGATCCCTCCAAGCATGGCTATTTAGTGTTGGTTTCTTGCTATGTGGTTTCTTGTTGGACTTTAAGTGGCATGACCCTATCTAATGGGGCCTCAAATTCTTACTTTGAGACCTGCTTCCTAATGGGCCCAAGTTTTCAAATGATACATAACAGTTTTGCATTGTGATCATCGTTAAGTGTCTCCCTTATATTGTTAGTTTGTTATCAAGATTAAATTATCTTGCTGGTTAAGTTTCAAGGGGATCCTAATTCTCTAGTTTGATAGTATGACAATACTATTAGTTAGAGGTGGTGTGATTTTATCATCAGCATTTTGAAATCCAGGCTGGTTGTTAAAAAAGTTTGGCCACTCGATCATGAGTTATTCATCAAGCTGTTATGGTTCAAAGCCCTTGGACTACCGATCAGAATCGTTGATAAGCGTAGATGAAAAAATCACAGGATTTTGATCAAGTTTACCTAAAATCTCAAAATTATTTCTTGTTAATTAATTTAAATCTAAACAATAAATCTGACTTGAAAATTAATCCTAAAAGTCACCTTAATTGAGTATTCTCCTAGGAACAGATGTAATTAATTATAAGAGATTGCAACCATAAAAAGACTCTATCCAATAATTAAATAAACCCTAAAATAATATCACAGAAAATCACATTCCCAATCTCTCAATTAGTGATTTTTCCTGTGTTATAATTCTCAGGTTTTTAGTTTTATGATAACTCCACCAGTTTGGAGTAGTGTTATGGTAGTACGGTTTATTGTTAGGCCACAAAAATAGATTGTCATTTACAATCTTTAACGTGCTTCTAGCATGGTTATAATTCTATGCCTTCCCATGGAAATTTATGTTTGAGACAGAAAGTCAAGAATTGCAAACCACTCGATTCAATTGTATGCTTGTTATTGTTTGGCATCGAATCATAGGATCGAATTTAATTTGAAATGACTTGTGATTTAAAATAAGGGATACATGAGCAATGTAAAAATATTCTTTTTATAATGAATTTCCTTGAATTATGTTTACTTTTTTATTTTGAATGTTGGTTAAGTTAGGAATTAAAATAGGAAATAATTTATTCCTGTAAAAAGTTATGAGGAATAAATTATTTACTTAGATTAAGAAAATATTTCCTTTCCTATTTTATATTTTTAATTTGGATTAGAAATTATTTGTTCTCTTATTTTATGTTATTTCCTATATCTCCTAATAATTAATATGAATTGATTCTTGGAGATATTAAGTGATATATCTTTCCTTTCATATCATTTCTTTTTTATTATTTTTCCTATTATAGGATTCTTGTAAGGGTTATTTATACACCGTTCATATCAATAAAACAATCACTTTGATTATTTCACTTTATTCCGCATTATTTTGAATTTCAACATGGTATCAGAGTCAAAATTTTGCACTAACCACCAGTAGCTATTGAAAGACCATCAAGGCTCCCTTCCCGCCGGCCTTCTTGCGGGAAGGGAGGAACTATTTGTTTTCCTTGATTCTCGTCGTCTGCTTGTCTCATTATTTCTTCATTTGCGTCAAAGAGGAAGACTAACCTACATTCCCTTCTTCGTCGATTTCATCCTTGCTACCGGAACCCCCATATATCTTCTCTCTAGGCCAAAACACATGACAAACAAAACTCAAAATTTAGCCAAGCCTGAATTTTGAGTCTTCTTATAGGCACTACAGAAACTGTAGTCAAAAGACAAACACCGTTGTCTACTTGTCGAAACACATGGTAGACAAAACTCAAAATTCAGCCAAGCCTGAGTTTTGAGTCTTCCTACAGGCACTGCAAAAATTGTTGTAAAAAAACAATCACAGTTGGCTACTTCCATGCAAACTCTTCTGCATCATTACATGTAGGAGCTTTCAGTCTACCTACAGACATTGCAGGAACTGCAGCCAAAGACAACTACAGTTCAGGATAAAGATTTCAAGTTCTACTTCATAGGATCTTCCTCGTTCATTGTTTGATGTTTTAAAATTCAAGTTGAACGCGGTTTTCAACTTTTATATTATTTCCTATATCTCCTGATAATTAATATGAATTGATTATTGGAGATATAGGTGATATATCTTTCTTTTCATATAATTTTTTTTTTATTATTTTTTCTATTATAGGATTCTTATAAGGGTTATTTATACCTGCATTCATATCAATGAAACAATCAAACATTCCACTTTATTCCGCATTATTTTAAATTTCAACAGGTTGGATGTAGGTCGCCTGGTGTAGTAAAAGTAGTGACTCAATTTTCGAAGAAAAACTATCTCCTTGTACCAGCATAAGTTCTGGATAATTATGCGATGATTTCTTTCCTTTCCAATATTTTTATTCTCTTAAATTAGTTATTGCTTTGTCCGTGTGATTGATTAATTTCAACTCCAGCACAAATCCAGTTTTCAATTGCTATCTCAGTTGTTGGTTGACACAAGGTTTTATTGTTCCTAAATTTAAAATTCGGTGCTCACAAAATTGCTGTTTGGGATAGATTAGTGTTTTTTAATTTTTATCAAAAAATTGCTGTTTAGGATAGTGTTTTTTAATTTTTATCAAAAGATATTAATTATTGTCAAATCAAAAGTTTGAGAACAGCATTTTTAACCTCTGGTGCATGATTATATGCATCTTATCCTAGGTCTGCATCAGGAAAACCCTAAACCATAAATACTTCCATCACATCTCCACCAAGATGTTTCCTTTCATATTTATTCTATCACCTGTAACTCTTATTCAAAGGATCAAATAACCTATAATCTCAATTGACATTAATTGAACTAGTTCAACAAATGAGAATAAAGAAAAACCTGATCATGCCCCAATTTAAGAAGGTTTGTCCCAAAATTTATTGCAATGCTCCCAACTATGTTGATTATCGCTCCAATAACCCACTGCCCCATGGATCACAGAAGTTGACAGCTCTTACGAAAAAATTGAAGGCGCTCTACTCGTGACTTGGCTACTCATGTGACTCTTCTTCAGTCAGCTATAAGCCCAAGCACCGACCATGAAGTTCCAAAGGTACCTACCAAACCAGAAAATATGTAAGTTATGCACTGCAAAAAAAATAAGAATGTGCAAGTTATGCACTGCAAAAAAAAAATAAGAAAGTGCAATCATAAATAATTAGCTTAAGAAAACATCATTTTTCATTGCAATGGCAAATGAATTAATTTTTTTAAATGACTGATATGCCTTTAAAAGCCATGTTAAATGAAGGTAGAAGATACAAGAATTACATGAATGGAGAAATGTGATTTAAATTCATTACATCCTTCTAATGCTAAAAAAATATTTTAAAAGGTTGCACCACAATAAATAAACAAAATTTTAAAAATATAATAGCCAGTTCTCAAAAATAATTACGGCTGATGAAATAATATATAATCCATTTCTCAGAGTCTCCATTATGAGAAAGTAACATCTAACAGTGCTGCATATAAAGCAAACAAGCAAATATTTTTCCACCAACTAACTCCCAGCTTTTCCCTCCATGTTCAAATATATCCTTTCTGGCATATTATCCAATATACATGCAATAAACATGCAGGCGGCGCAAATTTTAGAAAACATCTTGAATTTTCTTACTCTAAATTGATTATTTCAAGGGTAAGAGAAAAAAGGCAGGTAAGCTACTTTGCTGCTTCATAGTTCACTTCCAATGAGAGATACTAGACATCTAAAACTTGGAGCAAGTTATCCCTAAGTGGTACTCACACTTAGAGCCTTCGAAAAAGATCCTTCCTGCTAACCCTTTTGCTTGTAGTAACAGAAAATCTTGCCCAAATTGCTCAAGCGGGCCAACAATCACAATGAGATGGAAGATTACAGTTATAGTACCGTTGTTTTAAAAAAAAACCTCAAAACCCATTTTGTTCGGAGGTGCTAACAAAAAGTTTTAAAATATACATTTTTCCTCCATTGCTAAATGCCACGCCATAATTAATCAGGGCATAGATTCTAAATCTTGTCGAATTGCAACTATTATGAATTTTTAAAATATTTTAATTGGGTTTATATAAACCTTTAGGTTATGAGAGTGTGGGCTTCCGAAAAGACTAATTTTAACCTAAGAGGTACGATCCCACTCTCCCGATCCTAGTTCCATGCAGAGTAGGGCTGTCAAAAAAGCTCGTTGTTCGCGAACAGTTCGTGTTCGGTTCGTCAAGGAGTTTGTGTTCGATTCGTTCGATAAGTAAACGAGACAAACGTGAACAAATTTTTTTCGTTCGGTTAGTTAAACGAACTAAACACGAACAGTATGCGTTCGTTCGTGTTCGAATCGTTA
The DNA here is from genome assembly GCA_003013225.1 of Phalaenopsis aphrodite. NCBI lineage: Eukaryota > Viridiplantae > Streptophyta > Magnoliopsida > Asparagales > Orchidaceae > Phalaenopsis > Phalaenopsis aphrodite. The sequence continues at coordinate 9,056,004 of NEWO01000002.1, read as the reverse complement.
TTGTTCGAAATATAAAATAATTTAAAAGAATTATATATAAAGAATTTATGATATTTTAAAACATTAAATTTTATAAATTATAATATATAATAAAATAATAATAATAATATATTAATATACTATATTAATAATATACTAATATAGATATTATATATTTATATAATATAAATTACATAATTAATATACTATATTATTTATATATATTAATATTAGGGATGTCAAACTGGCTTTTCGTTCTCGAACAACTCGTGTTCGGTTCGTGTTCGGCTCGTTCGTTAAGAAACGAACACGAACAGTGATTTCACGAACAATTTCAAACACGAGTTTATTTCAAACAAACTAAATTTTAAACGAACCGAACACGAACACAAGCTCTGTTCGTTCGTGTTCGGTTCGTTTACACCCCTAATGCAAAGCCTATGCAAAATGACAACTCTTATGACTCTACTTATTCACAAGTTTGTCGTGGATGGCAATTTCATCATCTGTTCATCGCCCTTCATTGATTCCATTCGTTACCATTATAATCGACAATTGACAGTGGACGTGGTAAGCTTTCACTACTCTTCCATATAAAGTGGTTTTGATACACAAGAATGAGAGAATGATTATTCCATAAAATCGTTTTTATTAGAGTATTTTATTTGAAGATTTGTAAGTATTTATGGCTCTAAAAGGTTTTGATACTCTTGCTTATTTAACACTGTCATTGCGGGTCCCGAGCCCGAATATGAAAAATGGAGGATTGCGTTAGGTAGTCGATAACCACCGTAAAACTTGACGAAAAAATAATGACATAAATCCTTTTAATCATTGTCTATGTGTTAAGGCGTCCCCTGGAAGCGACGCGTTATATAGTTTGAATACAGTAAAAATTGTGCAAGGGCCACTACACCGGCGCTCGGGTTTAGTGCAAATAATCAAGGGTTTCCACATTAAGAACGGATGTAGGTAAAGAAGTTAGTCCATAAAACTAATGAAATTAATATTAATATAGGTACTCTCGATGGTAAATTAATAAAATTAGTTGATAATATGATTCATAGAAAGATTAATATCTTATGTATTCAAGAAATTAAATAGATTAAAGAAAAGACTAAGGAAATTAATAACTTAGGTTTTAAACTTTGGTATTCTGGTAAGAGTGGCACTAGAAATGGTGTAGGTGCAATTATAGATAAGAGTTTGAAAGATAATACTATAAAGATTAATAGAGTTGGAGATAGAATTATAGCTCTTAAGATTATTATTGATACTAAGATTTTTAATATTATTAGTGCTTATGTTCCTCAAGTAGGTTTAGATATGGGGTCTAAAGAAAAATTATGGAATGACTTAGACGATTTAATACAAATGATACCTCTTGAAGAAAGAATTTTTATTGGAGGACATTTAAATGGACATGTCGGAAGAGTGATAGAAGATTTCAGAAATATTCACGGGGGCTACGATTTTGGAGTGACTAATGAAGAAAGTAGAGCTATTTTAAATTTTGATTTAGCGTATGATTTTGTTATTATTAATATTTTATTCAAGACAAAAGAAGAACATCTTATTACTTATAAGAATGGATCTAATAAAACATAAATTTATTATTTTCTTATGAGAAAAAGAGATCGTCGAGATTGTAAAGATTATAAGGTCATTTCAAGTGAGGATTTAAGTACCCAACATCATTGATTAGTTCTTGATTTTAAGATGAAGAGTTAAAAATTAAAGAATACTATGACTCATCATCGTAGAATTAGACGGGGGAATCTAAAAGACAAATAAAATTATTTTTATGAGTAAAGTTCAAGATTTCAAAATTTGGGATATTCATGATGAAGCAAATGCTATGTGGGATGATGTAATAAACACTATTAAAAAATAGCAAAAGATGTACTTGGAGGATCAAAAGAAAAAGTTTTTTTAAATAAAAATAGTTGGTGATGGAATAATAATGTGCAAGAAAAGATAAAGTATAATAAGTTAAGTTATTAAAATTAGTTTAAAAGCTTAGAGAACAGAGAAAAATATCAAACAACTGGCAGAAAGTTTAAAAGAACAATCAGTGATGCTAAAATTCTGCTTTTAATGATTTTTATAATAAATTAGATACTAAGTAGGGTGAAAAATATATATATAAACTAGCCAAACGAACAGAAAAGAAAAATAAAGATTTAACTCAAGTAAAGTGTATTAAAGATGAAAATAAAAAAGTACTTTTCTTAGAAAAAATATTCAACATTAGGTGGGTGAGTTATTATGATAAGTTTTTTTAATGAAGTTTCTGAAAATACAATCGACATTAGTGATCTTAATATCGTTAATAAAAATAAAACGTTTCATTTTTACCATCGCATTAGTAAAAAAGAAGTTGATGATGCTTTAAGGAAAACCAAGGGTGGAAAGTCTGTTGGATTTGATGATATTCCAATTGAAGTATGGAAATATTTAGGAGAGTTTGGAGTTTCTTGGCTTACTAAACTCTTTAATATTATTTTAAAAACTAAAAATATGCCTATGGAGTAAAGAAAGAGTATTTTGGTCCCCATTTTTAAGAATAAAGGGGATGCACAAGAGTGTGCAAATTATAGAGGAATTAAGTTGATGTGTCATACTTACAAATTATGGGAGAGGGTAATTGAAAGGTTAAGACATATTACAAAGATTTCTCATAATCAATTTGGATTTATGTCGGGCAGGTCTATTATGGAAGCTATACATTTATTGAAAGGTTCGATGGGGAAGTTCAAAGATAATAAGAAAAATCTACATTTAATTTTTACCGATTTAGAATAAGGCTAACCATAAGGTTCCAAGAGATATCCTTTGGAGAGTTCTTGAGAAGAAAGGTGTTGATATGACTTATATTCAAGTCAATAAAGATATGTATACTAGAGCTATTACTTGTGTCTTAATTGAAGGGAAGTTGACCAAATATTTTCCTATTTCTATTGGATTATATCAGTGACCGACTTTAAGCCCATATCTTTTTGTTGTAGTAATGGAAGGTCTTACTGACATTTACAAGAGGATGTACCTTAGTGTATGTTTTTTGCTGATGATATCCTTCTCGTGGATAAGAAGAGAGAAAAAATCCAGGAAAAAATTGAATTATGGAGGTCTACATTGAAGTCTAAAGGCCTTCATTTGAGTAGAACTAAAACTGAATACATGGAATGTAATTTTATTAGTAGTAGCTCTAGTGATAGAAGTGTAACTTTGGGTGATCAAATTATTAAAAGGTGTGAACGATTTAGATATCTCTGGTCTGGTGTTCAAAGCGATGGTGATATAGATGGGGATGTTAATAGTAGAATTCAATTTGGTTGGTTGAACTGGAGGAATGCTTAAGGCCTTTTGTGTGATTAAAAAGTACCGCTTAGATTGAAAGGAAAATTTTATAAAACGGTAGTGAGACGTGCAATGCTCTATGGCGCTGAATGTTGGCCATTAAAAGAGAAGCATAATACTAAGTTAGCTGTTGCCGAGATGAGAATGATTAGTTGGATGAGTGGTTTTACACTTAGAGACAAAATGCGAAAAAAATATATTTGTGATAGGGTTGGTGTAGCCCCTGTGACGGACAAAATTAGAGAATGTCGTATTAGATGATTTGGTCACATTAAGTGTAGACCATCTAATGATCCTATTAGCAGTAGATGTTTTAGATTTGACTTATGTTAAGAAAGGTAGAGGTAGACGTAGGAAGACTTGGGTGTATTGTATAAAAGATGATCAATTTATTAGAACTAAATGAAAATATGACACTAAATTTGGACGCAATGGAGAAAAAGAATTCATGTAGCCGACCCCACGTAGTGGGATTAAGGTTTTGTTGTTGTTGTATTTGTAATTATTTACTGAAAAAAGGTGAAGAAACTATATTTTCTTATTTCTTAATCTTCAAATTAAAATACTTTCTCTTATTATATAGGGGATGGCTAGAACAAACACGAAGGGAAGAAATCCAACATAATAAGAAAAAAAAATGAATAAAGCTGATGTAGGAAACGAAGAATTCCACACTCCTTCATAAGCTAAGTCACAAATGTTGTAAAGACAACTTGGTATTCAAACCAGTGAAGTTGTCTGGAGGTAGAGATTTAGTGAAGATTAAGTGAATAATGTAGATTTAGAGATTTTATAAAGATATTCAAATTAGCGACTTGAAAATGATTTGGAATGTAGATTAAGTAAATAATGCCACCATTAACCATTTTAGAGATAAATTGTCTATCAATATCAATGTGTTTGGTCCTATCATGATGCACAAGATACTTTACAACACTAATAGCAATTTGTTTGTCATAGAATATCTTTATGGGGTTAATCATGGAGTATCCCATCACATTTAGTAACTTGGATCCACATTCCTTCATAAATTCCCAAAACAAGTGTCTGAAACTCAGGCTATGCACTACTTCTAGAGACCACATTTGCTTCTTGCTCCACGTGACAAGATTTTCTCATACATAGGAAAAACCTATATGGAAAATCTTCTGTTAGTGAATTCTTCCGCCCAACTAGCATCAGTGTAAATATCTACCTCCCTATTGTCAAATTTCTTAAACAAAAACCCTCTATTAGGGGTCTTCTTAAGAAACCACAATATTCTATAAACCATCTCTAAATATTCTTCATTTGGACTATTCATATGTTGACTTATAATGCTAACAAAATAAACAATATCAGGATTAGTGTGTGATAGATAGATAAACTTTTTCACCAATCTCTAGTATCTATCTTATTCCACTAAATATAACTTTTGTTAAGATATATAGAAATCTTAGCAGGTATACACCCCAACATTCCCATCTTTTAATAGGTCTAAGATATACTTTCTTCGAGATATCATGAGTTCCATCTTGGATTTGGTCAGCTCCATGACTAGAATATATCTTATAACTCCTAGATCCTTAATTTCAAATTCAAGTGGCAAAAGCCTCATTAATCTTCTCAATCTCCTTTTCATCTTCATTTGTCAAGATCATATCGTCTACATAAACAATAAAAATAGCTTTCTTACCACCTTTTTATGAATAGTGTATGCTCAACTTGACATTGGATGTACCTATTAGATTTTATAGTCTTGACAAACTTGTCAAACCAAGCAATGGATATTGTTTGAGGCCATAAAGTGAATTTCCTAGTTTACAAATCAGTGTTTATTTGAGTCATTTTTCAGCTCTAGTGGGATCTCCATATACACTTTTTCCTCAAGGTTTTTATTTTAAAAAAGTATTCTTTATATCAAGTTGATGCAATTCTTACTCTTTGTTCGCTGCCAAGGAAATAACTCTTCCAGAGTTTACTTGGTTACTGCTATAAAGGTTTTTTGGTAGTCTATCCCATAAGAATAAGTGAAATATTTAACCACCAACCTAGCCTTAAACCTCTATCAAAGCTCTCATCTGCTTTGTACTTGACTTTAAACACACATTTGCACCCAACGAGTCTTTTATTTAGAGGAAACTTTGTAAAGGTCCATGTAACATTTAGATTAAGTGCTTGAATCTCCTCATCAACTACCTTTTTTCCATTCTACACTTTGACATGCTTCATGAAAAACTTGGGTATCTACATACAATTAAGATTAGATACAAAAGCTTTATAATATGATGATAACTTCCCATGGGCAATATACCCTTGCATAGGATAATTTATGCAACTTTTATATTTTCTCAACTAGATTTCAACTCAGAACTTCAGAGAGGAGTGGATTCATATTTGGTTGTCAGCAATCCTATGGTTTATATTATCTTTATCCCGCTAAGTGTATTTTTTTCTCTTTGTGCACACACCAAGTTTTTTATGCATTTTCTTGTTGTTATACTCAAATGGTGAAATTAGGGTGACAGAATGGTTAAAGGGATATAGAATAGATTGTGGTGACTTTATTTCAATGTATGTATCAAGAATAGTGTCCCAAAACTAATATTCACCCACACTCTCTTCCTGAGTTTCAGAATTAAGATAGCAGGATTGTTTTTCAAATAATGTAGCATCCACAAAGTTAAAGTATTTTATACTAATGAGAGAATAACACTTATATCCTTTTTTGTTAGAAGTATAATAAATGAAGATACATTTGATGGATTTTACATCAAGCTTAATGCGGTTTAATTAATGAATGAGAACAAAATAGACAACTAAATATTTTTAGAGGAAGATTGGATGAAAAAACTCCAACATGTGGGCATCTTTCTATTAAAATATGGAGAGGGGTTTTGAATCCAAGGTCCCTACTTGACATTCTATTAATAGGGTAGGTGGCTGTGAGCACTTCATCTCCCCAAAAAAGTTAGAGCTCTGCCCGCAACTTTTGCTATAGGAGCCGCGCAAGAGCCTTTACTGAGCATAACTGAATACGGAGAGGGTGAGGTAAGGGAATCAGAAGAGGGGAAGAGGAGTTCCAAGATTCTGGACCATCCGACGCCAACCCAGGTTTATATCGCGTGGGGGAAGTCAATTGCAAACAGTAAGGTGATTAGGAGGGTTATTAAGGGTTAATTAAGTTTAATTAACTAAATTAAACTTATAACTTTCAATTTTTACCTTATAATCTATTCATAATTTATATACAATATTATATATTGAATTGATCGATTTTTTATGTAGAATTTTATAAATTTGATTCGATTAAAATCTGAGGATATGAAATTTGGGATACATTTTAAGTAACAAAAAAATTTACCTAGTTTCTCAAAACTGGTTATTACAACTGAAAACTCAAACATGGTTCAATAAATAAAAAATGTGTATAAGCAATAGCTTCAATACTATAACATCATTCGCAAGGCCTAAGAGGCCAAAGCTTGATGAAATTATTTTGCTAGCAATCCTAATAGAATAGCGTTATGAAATATTTTGATGCATCTAAGTTTATTAAAAATGCGCTTATGTTATTCGCATGTTGAATGAACATTTGGTAACACGTAAGTGACACAATAACAGAGAAAAAAATATCTATATTGGATTCCTTGAACAGCCTATTGTCTTGATTTGATACTTTTAAAGCTTGAATATAATAAAAAGAGTTGGCAATTTCATCCATCATCATAAGTGAGTGTAAAATTTAATATGACAATTTACTAATAAAGATCACGTTAGACCAATCATCACATGATTTGCTAATAATTTGATTTTACAAAAACATGAACGCAATGTGGAATTAAGTGGAGGCAATGTTTACTCCCTAATAATGAAATGATAGTGCATGGGTTAAAAACTATGAAGGGAAACAATTGAAAAATGTGAATCTATATCATCGAAGTGAATTATGGTAATATCATCTTTAAACATGTTTTTGATCAGATGAACTTAGAATAAGAAAGGAAATTAAAGGCCAAATAAGACCATCAATAACCTAGTAGGAAGGTGCCCAACCATATATTGCCATTGTTGACATTTTCGACATCCCAACAACCTATAACGACATATTAAGATGTCCACAACTAAATAGTTTGAAGGTGATCGTCTCAATATATCGTGTGGCAGTCACATTTCCTGATAGAAATCAAACTCTCACTATTCAAGGATTTTATTTTTGTGCAAACCAGACATGCAACATGAAATAAATCAAGAAACTTGACAAATTTATAATTCAAGCCGGTCCTTCTATATTATTGACCCAACTTTTCCCTCAGTTTGACATTTTCATCTTAAACATTATTCATCAAAGATTTTATCTTATGATGTGTTTGTTTCGACTGTGGCCATACGAAATCTTAGTTCAAAAGCTGTTAAAAAAAATCTGGTGTTTCAAAAACAGTTGATCTGTTTGAAAAATACAGTTTTGAAAGTGTTGTGGACTAATGTTTATAATACCCCTTAGCATATATTATGTATATATTATAGGTATATTCCATGTATGTAATCTCCTTTTTTAAATGTATAACCCAAGTAAGCAAAAATACAAAAATAAAGTCAAAATTAAATCATTGAATAAAGAAAAGGCTAGATTTTACAAAAGATCATTTTCTTGTAAAAAGTTTAGGTATTAATTAAAATTTAAAAAGAATTAATTATGAAAATAGACATATTTGGAATAAATCCAATAATAATTACTCAAGTTATTTTCACTCACAAGAACATTATCACCTAGCATTAAGGCATCAATTTTAAACAGGGCAACCACAATCCATGTAAGCAATGCAATCACAATAATTGTGCAAAACAGAAGCAAAAACTTTATTTTAACATGAATTTGAGAATAAAAGAGACAGGAGGAGCTAAACCATAGTAATTGATAAAGCATTGTTCTCCATCACCCATTCATACATGTTCTAAAAAAATCAAACTATATATATTTGTCGCATATAATTAGTACTTCTCAAAAGAAGTAGATAAATGAAAAATTAAAGGGCATTTAAATACAAACCACCCAATTATAATTCATTTACATATCTAACACATAAACTTTAAACCTGTCCTAATGTTACCATCCTTACAACTAATTCTAGAATAGGATTTATAACTAATGTTAAGGTTGACCACCAGCATTACAATCGTAATGAGCAATTAACCAAAGCAAAGAAAATAATATGGGAGATTTACAAACAAAGCATCTCAAACTAGCATAGGTTAACATATTTAGCATCATAAACTTAAAAGTAATAAGAATATACGCATTGTGCAGAATAGAAGCAAAAAAAAAATTATTTTAATAAATAGACAGTGTTGATAGTCGTTATGTCAAGAATCCGCAACCAAAGAAATCAATACACATCCGACAATGATAATGAATTATAATACAATAAATCAACCATTAACTAAAGAATCGCTGATTGTTTCATGTAACTCAGTCATCTCTCCGACATCTTCTCAGCTATGATTGAACTGACGATATTATCCTAGCTCGTAAATTGTTTGCCTCATTTGATATTCATATGCTTCCGGTAGTACCAATTCGTTCCCATCAATACCAGCGAAATCAACATCAAACATTGAATGGTGACGTTGTATGTAATTATGAAGTCATTATTGAAATTTATTCTTTGATTAAATTTATAAATCAACATAAATAAGAATTTGACATATATACCACAAAATTCTTAAGTAAAATTTTGTATATCGAACATCTAAGGATTCATATTTTCATGCATAACAATCAAGTCTTTAACATCTCATCAAAAAAACCACCATCACTATGCTTTTAAAAATGAAAAAAAATTTACGCATGCATAGGTAATGGCAACAAGGTGTCAGAACTGTAAATATTAAACTTTGGCTTTTTAATAAAGGTTGATGCATTATAAATGCGTGATTAAACGTTAATAGCATCATACACAACATACAAAGAGTGAACACTACCCATAAAAAACATGCCCTAAACATGATATTCTCAACTGGGAAACATATATGATTCTGTCAAACTAAAACAATGCTGAATGGTTTTATATTTTTCCCAAGGAGAGGAGAGTTCCATGTATGATTGCCCCTACCCTTCCATACCTACATGAACGTGCATAAATAAATATACATGTAATTATCTTTGAAAATGGAAAGTTAATAAAAGTTCATTCACCTTGAAATGCAATGGCAAATTCTATTCACCTCAATCCTATAGAGCTACTAAAAGCCCAAAATGATCCGTCCACAAATATTTTACCGAACAAATCAATAACTCAGTAAAAATGAGCCCAAGTAATGTTGCCAAGTAAGCATCAATAGCTCCAGTCTTTCTGAATGAGCTGAAGTATAGAAACTGAAGCACTATAAAATCAACTCTCTAATCCATCCGTGATAGACCATACCAAACTGAAATCTTCATTCAACAAAATTTAATGTATAAGTAACAGCCCAACATCATTACTCATTTACATCATTATTTTACATACAATAAAGGTTCTAGCACGAAGCTAATTGATTTCATTATTTCATACATGCAAATTCTAAAACAACTTTATAAGCAAGCCCCAGTAATAAAATCTTTAGGAATTCATATGTGCAACAAATTTTCAGGCACCAAAAAATATCCAAAAAAATTCCTTTTGTGTGAAAGAAAAAGTGAAGGAGAAACAAGCTAATCAATAAAAATGCATGAGGTTGCAAATCAAAAAACGAAAAATGAACATGAATATCAAGAAAAGGTTCCACTCAGCAAGTTCTCTTCCCCATCCCACATAAGGATAAAAATAAAAATAAAATAAAATAAAAATTGCAAGGATCGACTAGGTCATGATCGTGGAATGAGATGGCAACTGCCATTGAATCAACATCAAGAACAAAAGGCAACAGAAAATAAAATAAAATTTACCTGGGGAGAAGTCCACAGCACTTTGGTGCAAAAGGGAGCGAAGGGGTATGGTACGAGGACAAGGGAGAACGGAGGGGACGAAGGGAGCAAAAGGAAAATCAAGGAAGGATAGATACGAGAATCTTTATTTGTGAACCGTGGGACGCACGTCAACACCCACGGTCACAAATACTATTCATTCGCAAACATGGTTTCAGACCAAGTCATCGAAAGCGAAAGAGCCAAATACCTTTAAACCTCATGTTGGTTCAAAACTCAGTTCAAAAAGCCGAAACAAACGCACCCTTAGATAACCAAGCATTGCACGCCTACAATTCTTAAGTGTATAGGTCCTATTCTTATTGGATTCAAACTCAGTCAGGGAAGACTCCAGATTATTGATAGCGTTACAGAGCTCCAAAATTCTTTCATTTCTCAAAATTTTGTTGCAGCTCAAAACTCAATACTCAAACTCAAACTCACCTCATCATAATGATGTATCCATTTAGTTGGTGGCTATGAGAAGGCAAGTTTTTTCGCACAATTTGTCAATCAAAATAGCCATGTCTTCTTCAACCTTAATATTCAATTTTAAAATAACTCACTCCTTATAGCAGAAACTTCTAAGTTTTCCTTAAACTCAGTCAGGGAAGACTCCAGATTATTGATAGCGTTATGGAGCTCCAAAATTCTTTCATTTCTCAAAATTTTGTTGCAGCTCAAAACTCAATAGTGAAACTCAAGCTCGCCTCATCATAATGATGTATCCATTTAGTTGGTGGCTATGAGAAGGCAAGTTTTGTCGCACAATTTGTCAATCAAAATAGACATGTCTTCTTCAACCTTAATATTCAATTATAAAATAACTCACTCCTTAAAGCAGAAACTTCTAAGTTTTCCTTATCATTGGTTATAGTATTGAACTCAAACTCTGCATAATAATCTATAGTGGCTTCTCACTAGATGGAAGCAAACTTGCAAACACTAAACATTTGTATGCACAACTGCATAATAAATAAACCCCTTGGATTTATTCACTTGGGTCACTTTCCTTGTCACTTCAACCCTTTGAGATCACCATGCATTTGGCTCTTTATGAAATTGGTACCCTAGGTAAGAGTGGGGTTGACTTCAATGGTGATAGCCATGTATTTCCCTCAATAAGGGATGCTAACCCTAAAGCTAGACCAATGATAGCCTCATTGATACAAGTGGTTATGAAGATTGCCACAGAGGCTCACTCAGTCACTGGATGTAAATAAGAAGTTAACATCTTCAAAGTCATAGATAGAGGGAATAGAGTTTATGATGGATAAACTCCTTGTCTCCTCGTACACAACCTCAAAAACAAATCATCATTTCTTCATCGGTTTCCTACTCTTTAAAATAAATTATTTTCCTCATCAGCATCAAGAAGGGAGGTACTCAATGTGGGCTCCAAAACTTTGTGCCACTAACTCAAGTTGAGAGTTTTGTATTGTTTCAAGCCAAGTTTTCAGAAGACAAGTTAGACTGCGGATAAGACAACACCCAAAGATTTCATCCTTATTTTACAAGAAGTTTAAGATATGAGGTTCAAGATTTCCCATAAGATTAAGCCTCTATTGTTAATTAATATAAAAGGCAATGTAATACAAATAGTATTGCCTATAAATAAGGGTTCAAAAGTCATGCATAGGCATATAAGAATTTTGTGGCATGAGAAATCTAAGCTGAAATCTAATATTATTGGCTAGAACTATATCTTGTTGCGAGATATATACCAGTTGTTGTGGTATATATAAAATAAAGTACGAGAACGATCTTTGATGAAAGCAAAAAATAGAACGAAAAAATTCACACCAAAAAATAATAACACAGCGAAACACACAGATTTATGTGGTTCAGCAAATTGTCTACATCCACGGAGTTGCAGAGGACTTTACTACATTGAGGAATTTACATCAGTCAATCATCTCGACTTATAAGATGAATCTCTCACTTCATTTCTCTCTCTTCTTCTTTCTTTGTTCTTCTCTCTCTGCATCAAGATATACCGAAAAAGATAAACTTACAAGAGAAATAAACTCAATTTCTCTTCTACCACAAGCCACCAAGAAGAAGTCAAGGGAGAATAATTTTTTTCTTCTTCTTTTTTCTTCCTTTGCAAAGTACGCACACTGCTTGCACTTCTCTTCCTCTATCTCGAGGAAGCCCTTCCACTGTCCCATGGAAGTTCGAAGAACTCAAATGGGTTGCATTGTGACTTAGCACTAAAGGAGAGTCGCGCGAACCTTTTATCACGAAACAACAGAAACGAAGCATCGTGATTGTGAAGGCGGGAGGAGCGGGAACAGGTATCCCGACAGAGGGAAAACGGGATCGTGACTTTTCGCGATCGGGCGCGGGAGTGATGGCACAAATTCGCGAAACGGGAGGCGAGATGGGATCGGGTTTCACACCAACAAATCTCTCACTTGGAGACCGATACACTGACTTCAACGTCTTCTTCCTCAAACTGATATCCTCTACTGGCGGCGTCGACTTTTTTTTCAAACATGAATCCTCCACCTCTGCAACTCAAAGCTTCTGTCATCACTCCAGAAGACCAACTGAAGTTGTGCACAACTTCAGATTCTCAAAAGTAACACCCTCAGTCAACACATCAGCAGGATCCAAATAGCCTTGCACCTCCAAGCTATTTCCTGGATTATTCTTGTATCTGCTTACAACTCTCTCTGCAGGGGAAATATTTTATCTCTGCTGAAAGTCTTTTCCAACAAGTCTAGTCTTGTACTTTTTACTGTTATCACGCTCAGTCTTCACCTGGTACACCTATTTGTTGTGCAATATCTTCTTCCTTGGAGGAAGTTCTGTTAGCTCTCACTTGCTCGAACTTTTATCTTGCAAGATTTCTTTATAGGTATGTGATTCTCCACCATCTGTCTGTGGAACAATAAGAATGAGTGTCCCGGACTCACTCTCCTCTTCACTTTCATCATCAACAGAACTATGAACTGTCAACAATAGTGCATCATGTACTTCTTTAGATACCATATTTGCGCTATAATTCTTCATCTTCTTAGGATTCTTGTAGTTCCTCTTTGTGTGTCCAGACTTGCCATAAATCCAGCAGGTTGCATGCTGACCAAACTTTGATTTTAATCTCTTTTTATTTAAGTTTTTGTTTGTCATCTCCTTCTGAAATCAACATTCAGTGCCGAATTCAAACTGAGATCTCGCCAGAATCTTTTCTGCGCACTTCCCCAGCCAAAATCAAATCACGAATATCATCATATTTCAGTTTAGATTTACATGCAGAATTGTTAACTGTCATCCTCATGGCTTCCTAAGTATTTGACAACGATGCCAACAATATAAGCGCACGTATCTCATCATCAAAATCAATTTCAACAGACGACAATTGATTTGTGATAGTATTGAAATAATTCAGGTGTTGAGCAACAAAAACACCTTCCGTTATCTTCAAATTGAATAACTTATTCATCAAGTACACCTTGTTATTCGCCAATTGTTTTTCATACATACCTGATAAGGCTGTCATGAGATCTGTAGTCGTCCTTTCCTTGACGACAATGTATGCAACGGACCTCGATAGGGTCAATCGAATAACCCCCAAAACTTGTCGATCCAACAAATTTCATTTTGCCTCATCCATCCATTCAGGTCTTTTCCCCAATAACGAAAGATGAAGTTTCTTCTCATAGAGTCAGTCCTCTATTTACATCCTCCAGTAACCAAAATCTGTGTCATCAAATTTCTCAATCCTTGAAACCTTCACTTCATCTACAGTCATCATTCTTCCTCAGATCCAAAAAAAGCTCTGATACTAATTGTTTGGGAATACAAATCAGTTATTGTGGTATATATAAAATAAAGTAGGAGAACGAACTTTGATGAAAACGAAAAATAGAACGAGAAAATTCACACCAGAAAATAGTAACACAGCGGAACACATAGATTTACGTGGTTCGGCAAATTGCCTACGTTCACGGAGTTGCAAAGGATTTTACTACTTGAAGAATTTATACCAGTCCATTGTCTCGACTTACAAGAGGAATCTCTCACTTTGTTGCTCTCTCTTCTTCTCTCACTGTTCTTCTCTCTCTACGTCGAGATACACCGAAGAAGATAAACTTACAAGAGAAATAAACTCAATTTATCTTCTGGCATAAGCCACCAAGAAGAAGTCAAGGGAGAACAATCTTCTTCGTCTTTCTTCCTCCTTCTTTCTTCTTCCTTCTTTCTTCATTTTCAAAGCACGCGCAGTGCTTGCACTTTTATTCCTCTATTCTAAGGAAGCCCTTCCACTGTCCCGTGTAAGTCCGGAGAAGAACTCAATTGGGTTGCACTATAACTTAGCACTAAATGAGAGCCGAGCGAACCTTTTATCGCGAAACAACAGAAACGAAGCAATGACTGTAGAGGCCGGAAGAGCGGGAACAGGCATCACGACAGAGGGAAAACGGGATAGTGACTTTTCGTGATTGGGGGCGGGAGCGATGGTGCCAATTCGCCAAACGGGAGGCAGGATGGGATCGGGCTCCACACTAACATATCTAACTAAAATCTCACCAAGATTCTCTCAAACTCTATCTCACATTTGGAACCACTGCAGAATAAACTCCTTAGAGAGAATCTGCAAGTCTTTCTCAGTCTCTTTATCAATCTACATACAACATCGGATCTAACACCATGGATCCGTAGCCTTTCCCACATGTTAAGCCAGCTGGGAAAGAAAACATTCGTATCCAATATAAAACAAACGAACACCGACAAGATCTCTTACAATTGCTGTAAAGACCTACCAAAAATCAAACCCATCCCATCAGCATCAATGCACAAACCCAGAATAAAAACGTCCATAGACCTCTAAGTAGCAGAAGGACGCTAAAAGCCAAGTTTCCCATATCAACAAGAATATCACGAACATAAGTACAAATACAAGGCGGCATTGCACAGGAAAACTCAAAAAGGAGAAGAAAAATAAAACCAGGATCTGAGTCTTATTTCAAAAAAAAAAAATTTACCTCAACCCGGACGAATCCAACATTAATGCCAATATATCCAAGTCAGGATACGATCAATTCAAACAAGAAACTCAAGAAAATCCCCAATCTTCCAATGTCGCTAATCTTCACCTCCTTGAGGTCAGAAAACCAAAATCGCACCCGCTTCGAGGCTTGCTCACTGCCTCAAACGAAAATAACTAGCAGATACTTGAGAACCACAGATCGCTTATTCACTTCTTCCAGAAGATGAAGTTTTAGAGAGAAAATGAAGAAGAATCGCCGCGCATTCAATCAAGCCGCTTCGCCGTCGTGCTCATCTTCTCGTTTACTTTTCGAAGAAATATTAGACGAACAGAGAAGCTGGACGTTAAACGAAGCAACTTTTTAGCGACCGAAAAAATTGACTTCAGAAAGGGACCTTCCGCTTTCTTGCGGACCCGACGCAGGTTCGTCATCGGGAAGGATGAGGGTTGCGCGTGGTGCGATGCAAGGTGAAAACAACGGTTGCTACCTTAATTAGCTATGTGGAGAATTAGTTAGTCGGTTATTAAAGGCAACGATCTATATTCCAAAGTATATTCGCGAGGCCAGTGACGCCCGTACAAGTTGGTGGCGCAAAATAATAAATTGAAAATATGTGAGATATGTAAATAATAAATACATATGAATTGTGTGGTCATGTAAATGCCCCATATTTTATTTATGTTAATGAATTGAAAAGCATAGATTTTAGGTTATGTACAATTTAAGTGGTTGTTTGATTCGCTGAAAATGAAGTTTAGTGCATACTGTTTGCATTACACAAGTCACTTGGCCTAGAGTAGGAAGCTACATGGTTGTGAACCATTTAGATAGTAGTTGGTTATATAGGTTGTAGTGATGAGTTGTGATGAAGTCCCTAAGCCACGGAGTTTGGAGTTAGGAGCAACATGAGTTTTGAACCATGTAGGTCGTAGTTGGACATGTAGACTATGGCGGTGAGTTGTGATGATGTCACTACGTTACTGGAGCTAGAGAAGGGAGCTACTCGAACTGTGAACCACATAGGTTGTAGATGGTCTTGTAGTCCATAGTGGTGAGTTGTGACGACGTCCATACACCATGAGTCCAGAATTAGGAGTTGTGCGAGTTATGAATCACGTAAGTTGTTGTTGGTCACGTAGGTCGCAGTGATGAGTATTGATGTCAAATTTTGATGTCACTTGTGTAGGATGTATACTCATATGACTCAGAACTATTTAATATTCATTCATAGTGTCTCACACCTCAAGACATTCATCTAGACCCCCTGGTGCATGTTTGGGCACCAAGTCAGAGTCTATAATATTTTGACCTTACCCGAGAGAATCCAACATAGGGTGGCATCATACATAATATGAGACATGTTCGATATTCATTCTGTTGTTCAGAGACCATGAAATATCTATATGCAAACTCTCGTGGCCAAAAGAACTCTTCTTCCTCTTCTTGCGGGAGAAAATTGTGGAGTCTCCTTGTTCAAAGGAACTCTTATTCCTCTTAGAGAGAGCTTCTTTTTCCTCTTCTTGCTGGAGAAAAAGCTTGGGAGCTTCCTTGTGATGAAGAGCTTGAGAAAAAGGAAGGAAGAAGGCTTGACTTCCTACAACCTTCATCTTCTTTTTCTTCTTCTTCATTTTCTAAAAGCACTCTTCTTCCTCATCTCCTTCATTTTTCTCCACCACTTTCCTTGAGTGTGTAAGGAGATTTTTTTAGAAGGAGCTACGCTAACTAAGAAGCAAAGCAACAACTCTCCTACGGTGAAGGAGAGCTTCTTCATCCTTTGGGAAAGGAGTTGAGTGAACCTCACCGGAACTTTGCCGGAGCTCAGAATTTTGTCATAAACTCATCGAACTCTCTTTATAGAGAAGAGCATTTTCATACTTTGGCGAAGGAGTGGAGCGAATCTTGCCGGAGCTTCACCGAAACTTTGTCAGAGCAACATCAGAGCAAGGATAAGCAAAGAGAATGCGTCCTCAACCTTCGCAGTGGTAAGACAGCTCATAAACTCTTATGATTTCCTTTCTTAGGGCCCCTAGTTCTGTATGTTAAAGGTTTTAGTTTAGGTTTGTTTGTGCTTAGAGGAAATCTCATAGAATTAGGAGCTTAGTGATCCCCCATGAATCTAAAGAGCAAAACCTACCCATTTTGTTTTTAGCCCAAATAATCTAAAGAAAGATTGTATCAATCCCTCCGTTTGCATTGGTTGTTTCATTTGAATGAGCACTTGAAACCTACCGACCAAGAAAATGAAGACATTCCATTGGTTTTTGCCTTCTCAGTCAAGAAGAATCCTCTTTGCGAGATATTCCTCAACTTGTGTCGTGCAAACAGAAGTGGGCATCTTGTTGGTTCATGCAATAAGGTGTTTGTACAACTCTCTATCGCTCGCTTACCCTAGGTTTCTAGTGAGACCATTAGAATGAGCCCAGTTTCATTGTCAAGCACGATCGAATATACATTTCATGCATGTTTTTGTATTCATATGATTGTGCAAATGACATGATTTTAAAATTGCATAAAAAATACTCATTTTACATGTTTTTTGATTGGTCATCCAAGCCAATCCATTGAACTATTTCATTGGCTCGACCGATCGATCACTATCGGTCTAATAGGTTTGATTAATCCTTTTCCATAAAAAAGATTGCCTAAGTTGGCTTCATCGACCACTTTTGTTAGATCGGCCGATAGGGCGCCACCAGTCTGATTGGCTCAACATATCTTTTTCTATCAATTGGTCATGCACTTTAGTCCGATAACATCAATCATCAACCACCTTTGGTCCTTTTGATTGATTAAAGGCCCACATTGACCCGATCGACCACATTCGGTCTTCCCAATTGATATGTCGCCACCTACTCGATCACATCAATCGACCCTCCTTCATCGATCTTAATTCGTGCCGACCTAATCGACCATCTCCATCGATTCAATTGATTGACTGCCACCCGCCCAATCGCTTTAACAGACTATTCTTTGTTGATCACCCAACCACGTCGACTCGATCGACATTCTTTGTTGGTTTGATCGATTGACCTCCACTGATTTGATCAGTTCAACTGACCCTTCTTCTTCGATCGTCCAACCACACCACCCCGATCGAGCTCTTCCATCAACTCAACCAATCAACCTCCACCAGTTCAATTGGATTGATTGACTCCACCTGAATTTCACATAATTGCATGGTCGTCTCATGTTGCTTGCATGAGCATATTCGCACCACACACCATATTATGCATCCTAGGGCATATGCTCCATATGCCCGTGGTGGAAGTTTATGCCCCTCTTTGGCACGACCTTTACGTGCCTGCCTCGTAACATCTTCTTCTCATGATACACTAATATCATGTATGTTTGCACTTCTATTTACACCCTTGCATGTTTTCCCATACTTACATGTTGTACATTTGCATTTCATGTGTTTGTGATTTACACTTGAGTCACTGCCTCTTCGGCAAACACTCCTAAGTCACTACTTCCTCGATACACTCAATCCTAGGTCATGATGCACTAACATCATGTATGTTTGCACTTCTATTTACACCCTTGCATGTTTTCCCATACTTACATGTTGTACGTTTGCATTTCATGTGTTTGTGATTTACACTTGAGTCACTGCCTCTTCGGCAAACACACCCCTAAGTCACTACTTCCTCGATACACTCAATCCCGGGTCACTGAATCGTCGACAGACCCAATCTCAAATCATTGGTCCTCGCACAGTCAATCTGGAGTCACTGCCTCCTGGACACACTCAATCCCAAGTCACTACCAACTCGACACACTCAATCCCAAGTCACTGCCAACTCAACACACCCATTCTTTGAGTCACTACCTCCTCGGCACACTGACTCCCGAGTGTTTACAGCTTTGTAGCTGGACCTATTCTTTCATTTCTTTCTTGAGGCAACTTTTTCATCTGCCTGGGGAGCATGATTCCAATCTCTTGAGCTCCATATTGTAGGTCATTTGACTAGAATTTACTTCTTTTAAATTTAGGGCTACCAAGGTTTCCCGTGGACGACACAATTCACGAATTGCTGACTGGGGATCTCTGGACATGTTGAGTCGACTACATTCACGATCAGATATATTTAAGTTTATAGTAGCTTGAGATGACGGGCCTGTGGCTCCTCAACACAGCTACATATATCTTTTAGGATTACTTTATACTTCCTCTTACTGAGCACCTTTGAGCCCTACCGCTCATTTGACTTTGTTGATATCATATTGATGGCTCGATTATCGATAAGATGTGGCCCGTTTGGGATACAATGATTCATCATTTGGCCTTATGCCCCGATAATATCTGATGTATAGGGATATCCCCGTCAAGATGATTTTGGGTATTTCATAAGTTATGATGCCGATAAGCCGCTACTAATTTGGAATGTGAGAGACTTACTCTCTGCCTTATGGCTCAACGAGAACTTTGAAATCATCAGGCATTCCCATATAAAATAACCATCCTTTGATGATCTATTTTTTAGGTTGATGATCATGTAAGTGATACTTCTTTTATCAGGATTATTCTTGAGTCTCCTCTAAAATGTAATTAACCGAATGAATACACCTCTTTGAGAGGCTCTTGACCCAAAAAAAAATTCTTTTGATTCTATGGTTATGGTTGTCTTATGTAGGGATCTTTTTCGTGGATATTGGTTTTTAAAGTATTTTAAACCTATTTTGTCTGAGTTTATACTCTTAACTTATAGCACAGGGATTACCCCTATATATGTCTTCCATGTTTTTTTTTAAAATTTTTTTGCATGATTATTATTGTATATCATTCTTTTTTGTTCCTATCCTGTTTGAATCATTTGTATGATCTGAGAGGGAAATTTATTCGAAAAGAAGAATATTATAACAGCATATAAATAAACAAGTTGGTGACTCTTAGTCCTTAAAAAGAACCAAAAGCAGCGAGTAAGTGCAGAGAATTTTTCCTCTCGATTGCTCAGATGAACGATTCTCCACCTCTTGCAAAAAGAATGGCTAGAAAACTATTTTCAATTTGAAAGTGCAATGTTCTAATCTCCCCACAAGATCAAATACCACAATAGCTATTGGATGTTGAAATTCCAAAACGCTCATGTTTAGGCTAAGGCTTGCAAGGAAGCACTCTTGGCCTTGCTATGGACTTTGCCACGAATGTAATGTCCTAACCTAGGGCTTTTGCTAAGATAAAACTAGCCAATCAATAAACATATGATCAACTTGCATAACATGGAATACCAAAACCCATCACTACACCACAAAATTGGTCAATTAAAAGGTGTATGGATGAGCTGATCGATATCATTTGACTCATCAAATTGTTCGATAATGGTTTATTGATTGAGTTGGATGATACCGGGTGGTCGATCAAACTTACCTTGTTTGGGCGACGAAACCCACCCATAACACCTAGCAAAATCTATCCCAAGGGCTAGCTAAGAAAGAAAATGCAAGGGTTTTTGAGAATCTCACCAGCGTGAAGGGTGTTTGATCTCCGACTAAGTTTGAGAAGAAGCTCACCTTAAAAAGAGACAAGACACCCATGCTTCTCTCTCAAGAATGACGAAGCTCTCCATACAAGAAGCTCAAGGAAGAGATTCAAATGAGATGGTGCACAAGAAATCTCTCTCTTCCTCTGTCTTCTTCGACGACGTGGTGGCCAGAAAAGTAAGCAGAGAGAAAGAAAGATAAGAAAATGGATGAGATAAGTGAAAGGAGTAATGTGGATGAGAAGGAAGGGAAATAAATCTCAAAGCACTCAAGAATCTCTCCAAAATCTTCCCACAGCTCCTCACAATTGTCCTCAGGCTCCCGGAGCTCTTCTCAGACTGAATTTGTGATTCAGGAGATGGCCAGGAGGAGGAAGAATGAAGAAGATGGAGAAGGTGAAGTAGAAGAAGGAGAAAAGGGAAGAAATACCTCAATGAATCTTAAGGAAACTCCACAAAAGGTCCTCCCAGCTCTTCCAGAATGAATTCACGATCCTCAGCCTCCTTAGCCATGCTCGTCTACAATAATCCATCAGATCGATGCCGCCTAGCCATTTCTCCGACGCATTTTGATCCAAAAATGAAAATAGGATTTTTACCCCTGATCATTCCCATAAATGGTAAAATAACCAGGCATAATAGCTCTGCAATCCTCCAAGTAATGCACAATGGTCTCCTCCATTTTCAACCTGTCACAAAGCAGTTTATGACATTTTTGAGTTGGGCACATAAGTGTCAGAAGCGGAGCGCATATTCGCCAACTCTCCTTTTTGGAGCGCATAACGAGGCACCTAAGTACCAATTAGGGGCGCATACACACCCCCTTCTCAGTCTGGCGCTAAGGGGAGCGGTTGTATGAAGCCGACACTCATGATTTTCATATTCTGAATAAACAACCGTAAGTAGTTGTCGTTAGAAGTTATCACAAGATATTCAATATAAGGTTGTTAATTACACCATATTTGGGGATACATAAATACATAGCAGACTTCATCAATGATAACATGCCAGGGGAATCCGACTGTGAGCCACAAGCGGTGGACGACGATGGTCAACGGCTAAGGAGGCCAAAAGTTATGGTCGGGTCTTCAGCCCAGAACAACACTGCAATTTAACTCCAGAAGAAAATATTATTATTGTTGCTTTTACTCCCATTCTTGCTCCATTGCAAGAATTTCTTCATGTTACTATCAATAATTTCTAATTTTAATGAAATAAGACTTATTAACACCTCCTTAAAAGACAAAAAAAAATCTCCTTCCCACATTAATTATACCTTTGAAAATCTAATAAAAAATGGATATTTAATTATACTTTTGAAATTCCCAATTCAATATTTATAATAAATATTATATCTTAAAATACCTTATAAAAATTAGAGGGGAGAAAACCTTAACTCCTTCATCTTAACATCATATTTTAATTAAAAGAAAAAAATTCAATGAGTAAGACTTTCTTATATAATTCATTACAAAAAGCTACATATTTAAATATTTGTAAATGTCAAATGACTTAGGCTACGTTTGAGGGAGAACGGCGTAGCTCCTTTAAACGTGACGTTGCAAGCCGGAGAAAAGGAACTACTTCTTACAAAGGCGAAAAAATGCCATTTTAACGTACCAGCGTTAGCCAACGCTCGCAAAATATTATGTCACCAAACACCACGATTTACCGACTTTTCCTTCAACATAATGGAACTGGGTCGCCGCTCTAAACGAAGCCTAAGCCTCTAAAAGTTAAACGCCGGGCTCGCCAAATAATTTTTAAGGGTGAAAAAATGTTATTAAATTATATTTAACTTTATTAAAAAAATATAAAAACCAAAATATATATATATATATATATATATATATATAATAATTTTATTTTCTAACTACAAAAATTAATACTAAAATTTACATTCATGGCACACAATTCTTATCCACTTACATATCTAACACCTAATATTTTATATTTACATTTATAACATTGGTGTCATAAATGTATTCATGAAAAGGTGTATTTCACCCTTAAAATAATCGTAATAAATGCATTTTTGATGTCATATTAAATATTTACAAGTTAATGCATATAAATATAAAATTAGTGTGTTAGATGTGTAAATAGATAAAAAATTAGGTGGATGAATGTAAATGTCCCCTTAATAAATAGGAAGATGGTTGCTTGATGGATAAAAAAATAATTATGAAAGTAGATAAATGGAAATACAAAAATTAACTACATTTGTTTTTCTGAATTAAAATTACCAATAAATAGATATCCTATAATCCAAAATAACTGTAAAATCCTCAAACAGGGTTAAAAATATAAATATTAAAATTTGTAATTAGATATATAAATACATAGTATCACTCTCTCTCTCTCTCTCTCTCTCTCTCTCTCTCT
>NEWO01000002.1:8947672-9028297 GCA_003013225.1 Phalaenopsis aphrodite | reverse complement strand
AAGATAGTGATCAATCATTTAATGGGTGGGTGACATTGTAACTTTATGTAGCTATTTATGAAGAGGTTGAAGAGGTCCTTTTCTGAAATTATTTTAAGGCATTTATGTACATACCCCTCAATTCCTATGTATTTATACATCCAACCCCATATTTTTTTATAAATTTTTTTTTATATCACATAAGCAAATTCAACATTTTTATTTATAAAGAGAGAAATACATCTTCTCATACATAAATATGTAAAAAATAAAATTTTGATGTTATATAATGTTGAATCTTAATTTGTCAGCGAATGACTCCCAAGGAATATAGCAAAAGTCAGGAAAGGGGGTGAGAGGGAGAGAGGGAGGGAGGGAGACAAGTGAACACTCATGAACATTAATACATCATGTCTATTGTGTCTTATTCATAAAATAATATCTCTATTTATAAAAAAGAGAGTATAATATGTAATGTTACATTTTTGCCCCTACTTTAAAGAGAACTGTACATAGTATTCTTAGTATTTTAAATGTATCAGCCTATCGCTCTATTATTCTCTGGCTCGGTCGGCTAAGCTTTAATCTGCTTCGGGTCGAAAAGATCATCTAGGTCGGTTGAGATTCATTCGATCTGTTGTGATTGGTCATTTTGGGTGGATCGGTTGATTAGCCCAGTTGTCGATCATTGAATTATGAGGGGGAGTCTCTAGGCGTCCCTGAGATGATTGACGATACTAAGGAACTAGATCTTCCCTTGCTGGATCGGCTTGCTTGTGACAATTAGCTCATATACTATCTTTTCTCGTTTCTGATTGAGTGGCTTGTTCTAGTGTCCTATGATTATCTTTCAACTGTCACGTGGTTCTGTCGACTTTGGCCTTGTTAGCTTAGTTCGGACAACTTTACCCGTTCAAATAAGTGGGACTAACGGTCTCCTATCAGTGGGCCCTCCTTCATTGTACTTTTTTCATCTGAATCATTTGATCTCCTCAGAATCAGTGCTGACACATTTTTTATAGATGGGTATGTAAATTCATATAATTTGAATGGTATAGTTTATGTGTTTATAATTTTGTTTGTGGGTTTCAACATAAATTACTTGAGATTATTAACTTATTTCTCTCCTTCTTCTAGTAATAAAACAATAAGAAGTTATTTTTTTAAGGTTGTGGGTGTGGCAGCTTAAAACTTATCTTTCTTAGAATATCTTGTGGCATGATCAAACTATGATCATACACCATATATTGGATGAACTGATGTGACATTTAATTGGACCATAGGAGTTTTTAAATGATTCAACATAATTGTTTTTTTTTATATTTATTTTATTTTTTATGATGGCCTTGTGGTAGCTAAATGCACTAAATTAACTCTCGAGTGGGCTAAAATGTTCAAGTGGAATTCTCTCCTAATTATAGTTTTTGACACTACTAGAAGTGTGAAAGTCGTCTATTGAAGGGAATGGTGGATCATGGGTCTAACTTCAGTATATCAAGGACTTATAGACTTTAGCATTGCAAATAAGATGCTACACATATAATTAAATAAAAACAAATGGATGACTTGTCATCATCCCATAAAATATTGATGAATAGCTTGAATAAATAAACTTGTCACATAAGTAAGACAACAATGAATTTGAATGAAAATTTCAGGAATGTTTTAATATGAATACATGTATTTTTAACACATTAGACATGCATGTTTCTTTGTAGGATGAGATGTTTTTTACCAATTATAATGTAATGAACTAATACCTTAATCTAAATAAATCGAATCAAATTCATTAATCACTACATATTTGTTAAAAGGATTGAAACTAGAAATTAACTTCAGTCAACTCATTAATTTTGTATGTATTTTACCTTGTTTGAGGGAGGGTTCGAAGCCTTCCGTAGGAAGGAAAAGAACTTCAAAAAGTTAACATGATTCAAAAGAATAAAATGACTTACTAAGTGAACATGAAATCAATGAGACAATTTGTAATAACATCAAATTTGATACATGCAACATATATTAAAAGATGCTTAAAATTTTTATAATAATATAGTGACAGTTTAATTAGAAATGTAATAGTCCATGCTAATGAATTATTTCAATATGAATACATTCATGATGAATTCAAATGTTTATATGTCCAAGCCAATCACATGACATACGACAATCATTCTCAAATGAATTATTTCAGAAGTTTGTCATATAGAGATTCAAATCTAACAATACTCTAAGTGATTATCTCTCTAGCAAAGTAGTAAATTTTGGATAGGTAGAGCAAACACGAGCTTGCCGACAATCAAGCTTCTAAGTACTCGAATATTAATATATATTTTCTAACAAGCAAATTTTAATCTATCTCTATATAAGATTATATGATAGGCTCTTTAGTTACTATTTTTGAAAGCTATTCCTTGCAACTCTTTAAATTATATTTTTTATTATGATTGAAAGGATTGGGTCTTGACTAAGTGGAAGTGAGAAGTAAACAACTTGGATTTTACTAAAGAACTAAGGCAATTTTATCGGAATGAGTACAAATGAGGTCTCAACATGACAATTCATTCAAAGTTTAAGCGGTGAGTGATACTTATTCATGTCATTCATGACAAACAATTTTCAAGTGGGATTGTAATGCCCTCAGAGCAAGATGTGATGGCTAACATCTCATCCTTAATTTGTGATTGTCATGGCACAAATTAATTTAGAAGCATGGAGCTTCTTTTGATTTACAATGCCTCCTAAACTATATCATCTTGTGTAAACGCTTTGTTTCATTTCTTTTTTTGGCTTGAAAGACAAGCTTATCTAATTAAATGTGTCAAAGTATTCTTGTAAGAGCTTTGTGAATCCACTCATCAGAACTTTGATCTATCAAAGCTAACATGCTCACAACATCAATGCTAAAAATAAGTTTATCTTTAAATCATCAATCTCAATGTCCCTTGTAAATTCATATGATACTTAAAATTTTTTAGAGTAATTAAATTAGTAGGCCCTTCATGTACTAATTTTATAACTCTAAAAAATTTAAATTAAAATTTGTGAGTTTCCCCAGGGGCGTTGGGTTCTCGAATATTTAGGCATATTGTGCGGGCACTCATCATGGGTCTAGCGCATGAAAAATTGGTATTTGTGCCTTTTTATCAAGGTTATCCATGCAAGGAAATCTCTAAATTAAAATTTGTGAGTTTTGAAATCTTATGCTAAGGCAGTTGTGGTCTCTCTCATTATATTAAAAAACTAATTCACCAAGCACAATAAGTTTAA
Source organism: Phalaenopsis aphrodite (assembly GCA_003013225.1). NCBI lineage: Eukaryota > Viridiplantae > Streptophyta > Magnoliopsida > Asparagales > Orchidaceae > Phalaenopsis > Phalaenopsis aphrodite. The sequence continues at coordinate 9,025,051 of NEWO01000002.1, read as the reverse complement.
TAAGCTCATTCAAATGCCCTTTATTTTTTTATGGATGATAGATACAATAGATCGATAATGACCTAAGAAAATGTTGTACATACTTATTTGGAATTTTGTTTTGATTGAGCTTATTACATTAATCAAATAACCCATTTGATTGCTTGTAGATGCAAAACATATTTAAGAAATATTAATATCAATTGCGCTGATTTTGATTATATCTTATTTTTCTTGATGTCATTTATAAACATACGACATAATTTTTATGTATGTACATATGTAAGATCTAAACATTCTTATTTACATGTACAACGCTCAAATCCTTAACATTAAATCAAAAACACTACTGATGTGTCACCAACAAATTTTTATCAAACACAAATCTCGATAAATTTTTTATAAGACATTTTCCAAATTCAAATTCATGATCATTTGAATCCTGATTTAGCAAGTTTTTAGTCAAATCATCCGTTTCAACAAGATGGACCTAATGATATCAAAGTTAGTTCCATTCAAGTCCAATCAAACACAAATCATGTCTTTGAAGCGTAATTGGTGGCTTTGGACCACCAATTAAATGGTCAAATAAAAATCAAATTTGACATATATGGTCGAGTCAAGTGTCTTGACGAACATAATTCAATAATCCTACGATCGCTAAATTGTGAAGTCATTAAGGCACCCAAATTCTTAAATAACCACCTATGATCATAGGCAGTCAATGTGGATCGTTCGATCAGATGGTTATGAAAGTTACAATTAATAGACCAAAATGCCTTTCCCTAAAGGTCTATAAATAAACTCCCTCTCTTCACTAGGGAGGGTAGGAGGAGAAGAAGAAGAGAATAAAAGGTGAAATTTCAGAGCTTGTTCTGAAGTGAACACCAACGAGTAACCATCAGCCTTCGTACCCGCAAACCACCATCGACCACCAGCCTTTATAGTTGTCAACCATCATCAACCACTGCTCGCCATCACCATTGATTTCCACTGACCACTGGTTGTCGACGACTAGTGATTACAACCATTGTAGCAAGATTACAAATACTTTTGAATTTCTTAAAATTTGTTTTTTTCAGCTATATAAAGATAATTATAGTTTTCAACGTAAAATTATAACCATGTTCTCCTTGTGGTTTTATGCTTTTCAAAATTTTTCCAGATAAAATTATTGGTGTCTCCTCCAGCCACTTTTCTTTTATCTGTGTGAGCTAGATCTTTATACAATGCTAAAACATTAAACTATCACTCCACTGTCACGAAACTGCTAGCACACAATATTTTGGCACCAACAGTGGGAAAAAAGGTTTTGTTTATAAAGTATACACTTCTTAAATGGTTAACAAAAGCACTACAAGAACTTCTCTCTCTAATACTCCCTATTCCAAGGCACAGTCTCATAGTTCATACGCCAAGTCTCTATTTCATTTCCTAATGACATACATCTCCTAACTGAGGAATGAACCTCCTTTGCACCTCTTGAAGATCGTGTTCAAAGAATAGAAGAAACTCAAAATGAGATCCTTTGACTTTTATTTGAGGTTTGACATTTGACTGTAGTGTAAATTGGTGGGGCGCAGTTATCTTAAAATCCACTAATTAAAGGTATAAATTTAACACTCCCTTTACACGTCGAAATTCCTCCTTAGAAAGATGGACCTCCTTATCACTACCAGCTTTACATATCCATCAAGTGTAGCAAAACCTAGTAACAAACTTCCAACAAGTGTAATGAACTTAACTCAACCTCATGTAATATGTGATGAGTTACGACGTCTCGTGCAAGAAGAGTTCCCTCTATGGGATAGAATTAATTTTTCTACTTGACGTAGTTCAGAAGAGTCTTCTCTTTTGGCTGAGAAAGTCCTTCAAAACTTTATTCCAAAAGAGTTCAAACTTAAAAGCATTGATTTTACGAAGTGAAGTTGAACTCATATGAATACTTTCATAATTATAGAACCATCATGCACAAGCAACGAGCTTCTAATGTGTTTTTTTATTATGTTTTTTTTATACTCTTAAGAATCAAGCACATGCTTGGTTTATACACTCTCATGGGAGTTTGACATCTGTTTATTACTGAGACCTAATATCAAGTCACAAGTGCTTGCTGACTTTATGATTGAATGTATAATCCCTACTCCTATCGAGCAATTCATCACCCTCTCAAAATATTCCTTATGGATCCAATACGTCGATGAAACCTCTAAGAGTTCCAGAGCTAGAGCTCGATTCCTCCTTATTTATCCTAAGCATGATATTTTGAAATATGGGATTCACCTGCAATTTCCTATAACAAATAAATGTCATTGAGTATGAAGATCTCATTGTTGGGTTAAGTTTTGTCATCAATTGTGAAGTCCATGATATGAGTATTTATATTGATTTCTAGCTTTTATCTTCTCAGGTGGAAGGAGACTTAAATATTTATAATTTATAGCTAGAACATTATCTTAGCTTGATTAAATCACTCATCACTTGTATCCAAACATATCAAATAATTCATATACTTTGAGAACACAATCTTACCATCTTGAAGGCTTCTAAGCTTAACTCTCATAGCAATAGAGTCATTCAGTCTAACACCCCATTAGGTTATGATTTTGAAGCTAAAACGTAAGACCTCTATTTCTATTTTATTGGATGGATACTACTCTACCGGTGAACCAACCCCTTCTTTACCTATGAATGACCACTCATAATGAATGAATCTCAAAATGAAATGTGAAGCTTGACAATCACATGAGTGTCAAATGGTATAAATTACTTTCCACAAGATCAACCACAAACTAGAGATGACCAACTAGAAAAAGCTCTTTTATTGCCCTCACCTCATAGTAGAGCTCCTCCTTAACCTGACCAAGAAGTTGACATCCTCAATACTGCAAATTCCACACATCTATCTCTCTCATCGACTTCCAAATTTGCTTGCACTATCACTTCTATTAAAATCATGATCATGCCATCAAAGCACATTATCAACTTAGAGGAAAAGTTAAAAGGCTACTTTGACAAGGATATATGTGCCACTTATACAATATAATCAAGTTCGTGTAGATAAACCATCAATGGGTGCAATAAATCCAAATATAACAATAAATAAATTGCCAAATACCTTTCTTGAATATGGCGGTAACCATATTTCTAAAAAAAAGTATGGTCTATCTCAATTTACACCCCAAACTTTAGAAACACAAAATATTTTTGGGACCTCATTCTAAGCTTAATCAATCCTATTGGGACTCGATTCAACTTCTTCGACATATTTTAAAGTCACCGAACAAATAATTTGACTAACAACTTAGGATAGGCAAGAAATTCTTGATGGATTTCATTCGAGTCCAACTGCATAGGTTAACATCATCAAGCATATCCAACAAAATAACTAAAGATGGGTTTAACAATCTTAATGAATTTCACTCAACTTTGTTCGCACAGGTTAACAAAGTCAAACATTTTTCAATAAAACAACTTAAGACAGGTTTAACATCCTTGATGAATTTCATTCAACTTTTTCCGAGCAAATTAAGTCCATTGAGCATCATTAACAGGCAACATTGGATATGTCTAACATTTTTGGTGGATTTCATTTGACTTTATCTGAATATGTTAATGTCATTGAATATCTCTACCCAACAACTTAGGATGGTTCTTACACCTTCTATGGATTTATTTTGATTTTATCTGTATAGTTTAACTATGTCGAACATATCTGAATGGCCTCAACTCAGAAAAACATCTTTGGTGGATTACTCATAACTTCTTATATACAAGTAACCTCAAATCATTCAAACATATTTGGTGAATTATGCATAACTTCATACATACAAATGACTTCAAATTGGTCAAATATCCTTGGTGATTACTCATAACCTTTTATATATAAAAGATCTTAAATCGATCAAACATCCTTTGTGGATTTCCAGTATTGTCTTATATATATTACACATATAAGTCAAATATCATTGGCAAATTTTTGATAACCTCTTTCATATGTGTTATTGTTGTCAAGTAATACTCTAACAAATAACTTAAGATATGTCTAACATTCTTAGTGGCAGACTTAGTCTCCACTCATACTCTAGAAGACACGCCCATGATTTAGTCTCTATAGGAAGCTATTAGTGGACACAATCATCACTAGAAAAATCATTTGAGAGCAAGTTGCACATAAATCCTTTTACTATATCCCTGGAAAGCAAGACCATGAGGTAGCATCAATGGAAATCTAGTATTTAACATGGTCATGATCAATAGAAAAACTCTATAATAGCAAATGGCTAACAAAACCCTTAAAAAAATATCAAAAAGTTATAGGTCTCAGAAGATGTAAGTACGCTCAATAAATCTCAGAAGATGTATGTCTCATATAAGATCAATGTCATTACACTTCCACTGGGGCACAATATCTCAATTGAAATATATTGGATTTCTAAAAAGATTCATAAATACTTCATTTTTTCTGGAGACAAGTTATAAGGAATAGACATTCTTACAACAACCCAAACAAGCATCAAGCCAAAATATCCAAGAAAAAATCAAACAAAAACTGCCTTAATTTGAGTAGATAACAACAATCGAAAGACAACAACATCATCAATATGGGTAGACAACAACAACCTAAATATGGATAAACAATAATAGCCTCAACATGGAAAGAAAAAAAAACAACCTTAGTATGGGTAGATAACAACAGTCTGAAGGCAACAACCAAAATGTCAGTATGCAATAACAACCTAAAAGGATAAGCAACAACAACTTGAATGGAGAAGACAACAACACCTTAAGTGAGGGAAAGTAACAACATTTTGAAAGAGAATTCATTTTGTGAAAAAGTGTTGTGCTTCTCTCCCCCTCAAAGGGGTTATTTATTGGTGTAAAATTGAAAAAATGATGAAAATTTAAAATTTTGAGAGTTTCGCTCCGCTAACAAAACTACGGCCGCACACACACTTACACGTGTGCAACCGACACACACAAAAGGTTGTGCAATCACTCCCATGTGTGTGAGCGCACACCCATGAATGTACGCAACCGCATATGCATGGTCGTAGCCACAGACACATCCTTGCGCCCACAAGTGCATGCTAGATCTGCATGAGCACTCACACACACGCCCACCCACACGCCTGTTACCACAATTGTTTGTCCCCGCGAGCATCGTTATGCCCCCGCTCATGTTCATCCTCGCATGTAGACCCCACTATTTTCTCATGTACACTATTGCGCTCATTTTCTTACATGCATGTACGTGTGAACCCAACATACATGCATGCCCAAACACGTTAACTATCATTGTCATTGAACCATCTCTGCTCGTCCACCATTAATGTCTTCAAACCATGGCTACCCGACCTCCACTAGACAACTACTGCCCGATCGCCATTACCACCAACATTAATAAAGACAAGATTATCAAAACTCCACGGAGTATCCAAGATAACTCAAATCTCCTCAAATTATGAATTTTTGAAGAGTTAAAAATTATGTTCAATACAAGTTGTATATTTTTGGACAACGCATAGTATATCACCTGAGAATGGGGAAAACTTATGTGACATCAAGAAATTTATATCAAACACAAATCTCGATGCATTTTTATAGGGATCTTCCAAATTCAAATTGAAGATCATATGGGCTCCGATTTCTGCAAATTTATAGTGGAATTGATCATCTCAACAAGACGAACAAAATAATGTAAAAGTTGAATCAATTCAGATCCAATCAAGCCCAGATTAAGCTATTGAAGCATAATCACAAGCTTTGGATTGTCAATTAAATGATCAAATAAACTCTAAGTTTAACATTTTTTATAGTCAAATCAAGTGTTTCGATGAGAAGAATCCAGCGATCTTAAGATTACTCCATTATGAGGTTATTAAGGCACCCAAATTCTTAAAAACCACTTATGATATAGAAATATCAACATGGACCGTTTGATCCGATGATTAGAGAAGTGACGCTCCAAAAGATCAAAATGTCCCTCCTCAAAATGCTATAAATAAGGGAGAATGAGAGGAAGAGAAGAAGTGAAAGTTTAGAGCTTGTTCTGGAGAGAAGACCCTATGAGTAATTGTCAACCTCTGTAGCCACCAGCCACCATCGATCGCTAGCCTCTATACCCACTGACAACGCTCAACCACAACCACTTGTCACCATCTACTATAGTTGAGCACCGGTCGTCGATGACCACTGCTTGCAACAGTTGTAGTCATACTATGATTTTGTTGAATTTTCTAACACTTTTCTTTTTTAGCTATATAAAGACAATTGAAGTTTTTAGTATCAAATTGTAACATCATTCTTCCTGTCATGAGAAAAGGTCATACCCTTGAACTTATAAACATAGAGTAGATTATTTTGACTGTGCCAGATTTTGTGATTTTTTCCTCTTTCAAAGTTTTCTCCACGTAAAAATTATGGTTTCTCATCGTGTCACTTTTCTTTTATCTGTGTGAACATGATCTTCATGTTACGCTAAGACGTTAAATTATCACTCTACTGCCGTGAATTTTCTGACACATAACAACTATTTTTACGCACTTCAACCCTTACCTTTCATGCATTGATTTAAGACATCAAAGTGTACTAAATATAAATACCAATTTTTAAGTATTAGATAAATAAATACATATGAATTGTGATGTATGTATGTAAATTTAGCCCATTTTAAAAAAAAAAAACTTTGTATGAGTTTATAATGCTGACAATCCATAATATATAAACTAGCCTTAATTAAATGGCAGAATCATGAAAATCAATTATTATTCAAAACATATTTTCCAACTCCAAACAACCAAAAAAATCCATTTTCTTTTTTTAAAAAACATTTTTGGATCTTAATTTTGTAAACCAGCAATTTTTTTTTTTAATTTACAAACCAATTTCCATTTTTCATTATATCTAAAATTAAATAAATAAAAATTGGAACACATTAAAAAAAAAAAAAGGTCCTCTGCCTTTCAATTATATTACACTGCATATGACATTGACTGCATAAATAACTATTTATTCTTTTGAGAGTATTGACAATATATTCTAATAAATTTCTGTTTCATAAGAACCCATCTCAAATTATTTTTTAATTTGTGTCTAATTTAAAATATATATATATATGAACTAATTTTTTACATGTCTCTTGTGTTCCACAAAATATAGAAGCAGACAATCATATGCTCTTCAGCACCCACATTGCATCAACATCTTCATTTATATAAAATTGAAGTTTGAGGCATTCAAATTGAGTAGAAATTTACTAAACTTTATTTATTTTGGTTGTATTAATAACAATATTTGTCCCTTTTGTTTTGGCTCTGCAGCATCCATTTAGCTATATATTATTCTGTCTCAGTTTCTTCTAACATTCAGACATAAGAAATTTGCAAAATGTCAGATGTTATTGAGGAAGAAAAACACAACAGAGCAGCTCTAATGGCTGCCATGAGAAAGACAGAGACAGGAATCCCTACAGCAATAAAGAAGAGAAGGAACCCCCCAGGCAATCCAGGTTTCATAAATTCATACTCCTTTTATTATTACTTTTTAATTCTGTTTTTTTTTTTTTTAAAAAAAAAAAATTTACACTTACAACCATTAGTGTCATAAATCTGTGCATGCAAATGACATTTTTCATGTGATGTTAAAGATTTGAGTATAAATGTAAAATTTTGCGGGTTAAATGTGCAAATACATTAGAATTGTGTGGTGTGCATGTAAAAGCCCCTTTAATTAGAAGATTTTTGATAAGTCTGAGACAGCTTGGTTCATGTGTTTTATTTGAAGGTTTGAGATGGTTTACAATTTGAATTATGTATTTCACTTTTTGCTAATTTAAATAAATCATAATTTTTTATATATAATTAAAATTAACCCATAAAATACTAATATTATCATTTAATACTGATTGGTGTGATGATGTTTGTTTCAGATCCAGATGCTCAAGTTGTAGCTCTATCACCAAGAACTCTTCTAGCAACAAACCGCTACATATGTGAAGTTTGCCATAGAGGCTTTCAGAGAGATCAGAACCTCCAGCTCCATAGAAGAGGCCACAATCTGCCATGGAAACTGAAGCTAAAGAGCAGCACTGAGCCTAAGAAGAGGGTCTATGTCTGCCCTGAGCTCACCTGTGTTCACCACGACCCGAACCGGGCCCTCGGCGACATAACAGGAATAAAAAAACACTACTCGAGGAAGCATGGCGAGAAAAAATGGAAGTGCGATAAATGCTCGAAGAAATACGCAGTTCAGTCAGACTGGAAAGCTCATTCGAAGATCTGCGGCACGAAGGAGTATCGTTGTGATTGTGGAACCATCTTCACAAGGTAGAGTATGGCAACAATAAGGGTTATATCGGGTTTGCTGGTGTCGAATTTTGGTTTGACTCAAAATTGACTTGATTTGAAACCTTCTGACTTGAACCACCCAAATATTCAACGGTTTAGAAAACCAGATCCGCCTTCAACCCATTGACCCAAACAGACCCGTATAACACATTTAACGTAGTTATATAATAACTATTCACGACTAATTCCGATTGATTTAAAGTTAATCTCAGGTTGGCAGTTCAATTTTGAGTTGAGTTTAGATTAATGAGCTAGTTTTGTTTTGACGGATCAATTTGAACCCAGTCCAAAAAATTAAACAGGTTTAGGACCCTGAAAATTATTTTGGTCAACCAGAAATAAAATTTTTCGATTCGGTTCAGGTCGAGTTGGAGTGTCTGGTTAATTTTTGACACCCAACCAAAATGGTGGGAATACTAACGCGGTTCAGATGTACCTTTGTTTCAGGAAGGATAGCTTTGTTACTTGCCGAGCCTTCTGCGGTGCTTCTGCCGAAAAGAATTACAGGACAGATCATGGGCTGGCTGCCATGGCTGGGATTCTCCCCCGCCAACATCAGAGACTACTTTCCCCCTCCATGCAATGCCTTAGCTCCTCAGTCACAGACAATAAAATAAACATATTAGGTTCTGAAACAAATACAAGCAATTCATTGAAGTTTGTGTCTCTTAATTCTTTAATGCAGACCAGTTCTAACACGCTATACAATACTGGAAGCATGTCCATGGGTTCTTCGATTATGTCAGCTACAGCTCTGTTGCAGAAGGCAGCAGAGATGGGAGTCAAAATCAGTGATGAGTCCACATCTCCAGTACTTCTTGGAGGCTTTACAGCCTTCTCAAACACAAACACGCAAACCGGGATGATGCGAGATTTCGTAAACAGCTATAATAATAACGACGCTCAATGCCTCAACATTGCAGAGGCAAGCTCTGAAGCGATGAATGCAACGTTCGTTCCTTCGTCAGCAGGCAGCCCATTTGTTGGTGTTCAGAATATGTTTCAGACGAGTTCGAAGGGGAATGCTGATTGCTCGGGTTTTAGAACAACTACAGTTCGATTTCCATTTGGTGGAGAGACAAAGATTGATATGAACAATGGAGGAGATTTGAGCGAAGATAATGCGGGAAAGAGGGACGGTAGAATGACTCAAGATTTCTTGGGTTTGGCTGCTTCTGGGAGTATGGGTGTTGGAAGCTCTGGAAATTCAAATTATAATGAAGATGAAATGTACTCATTTCACCAAATGTCCGATGGGCAAACCATATTGGGAAAGCATATGTGGGATTACTAGACAGCTACTTTGATGTGTTTCATTTAAAGTAGCATAAAGTTTAGATTTTTTTTGTTGTTTGTTTGTTTGTTTTCTGAACATAGAGAGAGCTCTTTTGTTTGCTTGAGTATTACATTTATGATGCAATTAACAGTCACAGATGTTTCTGATACAGAAGAATTCATCTAACTAGCATTTGCAACAAGTATGTTAATTTCAATCTAGTTTTACTGATTATTCTAAAGATGAACTTATCATTTGATATTGGGCTCAATTAAGTCCGGACCCTTCACCAATTGACACTTATTTGAGCTAGCCTAGCCTATGATGGGACCAAGCCTAGACTAGGCTTAGCCAAGTTTCACCTATTGAGTCAACTTAGATATTTGACATTATACATACCTTCTGTAGCTCATCACTACGTTTATCTGTATGCCATCATCACCAACCTCTTCAACATCTTTGCTCACTTTTGCTCTATCTTCACCATTCACAACCTAGCCTATTCTTCAAGTGACATGGAAGACCATTCTTTGCTTCCACTAAACCTCAATGAGTTGTTTGTGACGAGTGCAAATACATTGAATTGCAAGTTTTTTTAGATGTTAGTTATATAAATAAAAATATTTGGATGGTACGGACAAGTTATCAAAAGCTACATCCCAAATAGAATTTTTTGCACATTAACTGCTTGGTGAAAGATTTGCTGCTAAGGAGCCTTACTTACAACTAACCCAACATAAAAGTACATTTTGTATCTTCATAAATAAGACTGTTAGAACTTATGAGGATTGGATTTATTTATTTTCCTATTTTATGCTTTCCTATTTTATATTATTTTCTTTATCTCCAAGTAATTATTAGGAATTGATTAAGTCGAGATATAGATGTTATATTTTATTTCCTGTTATTTCATTTTTTTTTGTCTTTACTATTCTAGGATTCATGTAAGGTATATTTATACTCCTTTTTCATATCAATAAAATAATTCCGTTGAATTCTGAAAATCAACATGATATCAGAGTCTTGAAACAAACCGTAGAGCCTTCGGCGGAGGAGAAGATCCCCTATAGCCGGAAACTCACTCTCCCTGCAAGACCTAGCCTCCTAAATTCCTTCTTGTAGGAACTAGCCGCCAGAACACTCTCTCTACAGGCCATAGACACCGGAAACTTCCTCCCTGCAGGACCTAGCAGCCGGAAGTCTTTCCTGCACGAACTAGCCGCCGGAACCCTCTCCCCGCAGGCCCTAGGCATCGGAAACTTCCTCTCCCTGCAGGCCTTAATTGCCGAAACTCCTTCCTGCAGGAACTAACTGCCGAAACTCTCTCCCTGCAGGTTGCTAACAGCCGGAAATCCTCTCTATCAGCTGGAAAACTTCCTACAGGCCGCCAATTCCCGCAGGCTTCCTTAGCAGTTTATCCTTCCTGTCGGTGCTTAAGTTCGTGTAAGTAGCTGAAACTTCTAACGAAAACTCCAACCACAAGAAAATCGCAAGAAAAAAAAAGCAAGAGTTCAGACCTTCTTGGTTCATATGTTGAGTGTTCCCGTGCTACACTTATTATTGCTTCTATTTCTTCTTTCGGAACTAATCAAGATTTAACTGGGATGTTCTACCCTCTACTGAATGGTTTCATGGGCATTATCATGTGTTTGATCACAATTCATTTTGCAACTGACTCTTTTGAGGTTAGAGTAGTTTAAAAAATTGAGCCTGCGCTTAAGATGCAGCGAATAATTTCCACTGCTCAGATGACTGTTGGGATTGCAATTGTTAGTTGGCTGGCACTTACATCTTCGTTTACTACCTTTAAATTTGGTGTCCAGAAGTAAAGAACTGGGAGTTGTTCTTTTGTGTTGCAATTGGACTATGGGCTAGTATTGTGATGGGATTTGTTACCGAATACTACACTAGTAATGCATAAAGTCTTTTGAAAGGTGTTGCAGATTCACACAGAACTAGGGCTGCCACAAATGTTATTTTTGGACTTTTTTTGGGATACAAATCTGTCCAGATTCCAATCCATGATGTGCATGATCACTGGTGGTAGAGAAACTTCTGATGCGGAAAACGTTGGAAGATCTTATGGGCTTGTTAAAGCTCGTGGAGCTGTAAGACCAGATGGTTGAGCTTACCGCTTTCCTAGAACAAACACAACGATTCTCTACTACTGGACAACAAGCATGTGTGAGTTGGAGCCTCTAAGCCGATCAGATCCAAAAAGCCATTATGTCACGCAACCTTCCCTGCAAGTATTCTTTCTTTTGTTTTCCGTAGGTCATACCCTGCAGCTTTTCCTGTAAGTGTTCTTTCTTTTTTTCCTGCAAGCCATATCTTGCAACTTTCCCTGTAGGTATTCTTCATTTTACATGAAGGTCATACCCTGCAGCTTTCACTACAGTTGTCTTACCCTTTTACCAGCAGGTCATACCCTGCAGCTTTCTCTGCATGTGTTTTTTTTTTTTTTTTGCAGGCCATACCCTACAGCTTTCCCTACAAGTATTTTTTTTTTCTTGCAGGACCTACCTTGCAACTTTCCCTGCAAATGTTCTTTCTTTTGACCTTCAGGCCATACTCTGTAGCTTTCCCTGCAAGTGTTGTTCTTTTTTTTCCGCGGGTCATACCTTGCAGCATTCCTTGCATGTCTTCTTCCTTTTACTTGCAGGATCATACCCTATAGACGTTCTTTCTTTTTTTCCTGCAAGTCATACCCTGCAGCTTTCTCTGCAAGTGTTCTTCCTTTTAACCTTCAGCCCATACACTGTAGCTTTCTCTGTAAGTGTTTTTTTTTTCCTGTACGCCATATTTTGCAACATTCCCAGTACGTGTTCCTCCTTTTTACATGCAGGACCATACCCCACAACTTTACCTGCAAGTGTTCTTCTTTTTTACCCGTAGTTTATATCCTACAAATTTCCCTACAGGTGTTCTTCCTTTTCCTTGCAGTCATACCCTACAGTTTTTCCTATAGGTTGTCTACTTCCCTGCAACACTACCGGTAGAAGTCTTTTGCATACCAACAAACACAGCAGAAACTGCAGTAAAAAATAACCACAGTCACGTAAAAGTATCCATAAATGCTCTTGGGTTGATTATCAGTATGGGATGAAGACTTCAAGCTCTACCTCACAAAGGATCTTCCTCGGTCGTTGTTTGATGATTTCAAATTTAAGTTGAACATGAATGACATCTATGTTTCAACTTAAAGGAGAGTGTTAGAAGTTATGAGGATTGTATTTATTTCTTTTCCTATGTTATGTTGTTTCCTTTATCTTCAGTAATTATTAAGCATTGATTAATTGGAGATATAGGTATTATATCTTTCCTTTCATTTTATTTCTTTTTTCTTGTCTTTCCTATTATAGGATTCATGTAAGGTGTATTTATACCCCATTTTTAAATCAATAAAATAATTCCGCGAAATTCTCAAAATAAATAAAGACATCAATTTCGACGGAAATTACAATAATATGACCTTCAAAATGTCTAAAAGACCATTTCCAAGTGGCTAAATTTGAAGTTAAATTGATCATGCAACAAATTGGAGTGCATTTAAGGGGGAAAAGAAAACTCACCGTTAAAGGCTATTTCCAAGTTGCTAGATTATTGATCGATCAGTCAACAAGAATGGCTAGAAAAAGAACCAGCTTTTTGAACAAACGCTGCACAACCACACATTATAGACATTTGCAAACCTTTGAATAGACATTTGTAAAAAAAAACCACCAAGCAAAGGTGCCTCACAAAATAGCCCACATTCTCTTGTGCCAATTGGATTACTTGTCGGATGATGGCTAATCCAAAGTAAGAAGAATGCTGAAGAAATCTTAAATTAACACCCATAGTATAAATTGACGTAGAGATTTCAGGCTCAATCCTACACTTCTTTTCAGATTTTCAAACATTTTCTGTCTCTGTAAATCCAAGTTCCATTCCAAACTCACCAGTTAAACCGTCTAAGTCAGATGCTATTTCCCAGTTGCCCTTGTGACTACCCCAGCTTGCATGCAGGGTCTGTGTGTCAGATCTCTCCAATGCAGTAAGAGTACTTATCTGGCTTTGTACATCTTCAAATTCCTCGGCACCTAAAGCCGGTCGCTTCCCACCTAACTCTATATCGAAACTGTTTTTAGTATTATCAGGGATGATAGCTTGTCGTTTGGGTAAGGAAGCTGACAATACATTTATATCCTCCTTAATCTTTGCTCGGAAATCGTTCTTCGATGTGGGAATTGAAGAGAAGAAAACTTCCTTGAAATTTTGGGCACATCCTTGATTATATGGATTCATCTTACCATCATAGCGATAGCGAAAATTTTCGTAAGTAGTCTGCACGAGGCATAAACAATGTTGAATAGACAATTACCAAAATTAAAAAAACAAAAAACAAAAGTTTGATTCAAAATGGGATAGTGCTGAGTCAGACACATTTTCAACACCACTAGCCTCCACATATGTTGAACTCCTTGCCAGTACAACTGGTCAGATTACCAAGGAGGTAAGTATCAAAATAGTCCCCTAACTCTTTGCAGCTGATCATTTTAGTCCCAATGCCAATTTAGTCCCCAGACTTTCTTAATAGATGCTGAAATGGTCTCCAAGAAGTACTACTTCAGCCCCAATTTAAAGAATATGAGGACTAATTTGAAATTTTTATGGACAATAGGACTGAAACAGTCTCATGAAAATAGTCAAGAGGCTATTTTGACACTTTACTCTGTTAGTAAGTCATGTAACTGTGTTGACTTTATAAATTATATTGCATTCTGAAACAAAAAAAGTTACCTGATTGGTGCAAATCAAGTACATGTGGAAGACTGTCAACCCTCCAACAAACCAAAAAACTACAAATGTGTAAATTACGAGTATGCCAGAAATTGGTGACTTCTTAAGTGCCTCCCATAAATCACACTCATAAGCAACCATGAACTTCTTGAGGCTAACACAGCAAAAAGTAAGGACATAGAGACATAGGATTGTTGTTGAAGCAACAAACATAACGAAGAAGCGATAATTCCTCTGCCAAAAAAAAAAAATACAAAAATTGAAGCAGAATATAAGGCTTGTAAGTTGTAGCTACAAGCATGAACAATTAGGTTGCATCAGTTATTTAATCTTATTCTTCATGAATATAAATGTAATTGAAATGTCCACTATCCACCAAAGTAAATGAAAGTGATTGGTAACGGTATATTAAACATTTAAAGAACTCAAATTTTTGAATATATTGAACAAAAAACAGCTTAATACCAATTAAGGAACTAATCTGCTCAGCTCCCATTTCATATTCTGAATACAGCAACATATAAAATTTCCACAGCCTCAAACTACTATTATTCCAGAATATAAATGTCTAAGTGTATTTAGATGGTAAGAATCGTGGAAGCTAAATTACCCTACTTAATGAATATAAGCATTTATGTAAGGGGCATTTACATACGTAGCATGTAGTACTTATGCATTCACATATCTCACACCTAAACTTTCCTATTTACACACATAACACTCAAATCTTTCATATCACATAACAAATAGCACTATTACCATCTTTTAAAAGTGAAATACACCTTTTCAAGCAAAGGTTTAAAACACCAAAATGTTATGCATGTAAAGATGAAAGTTTGCGTGTGAGATATGTAAATATATAACAATTATTTGCTGCTTATGTAAATTTTCTTTATGTAAATAGCCTCTAAAAGACATGCAAATTCAAAGTGAAATCCACATGTATAAAGATGCTCAACACTAAAAAATCCATTTTATCTCGAACCGGAACCAAATTTCAAAACAGATTTCCTTCACCTTATAAAGCTAGAGTGCATCGCATATAAAGCAAAAAAAAAATCACCTTTCCTATACACTGCCCCATCCAAGGACAGTGATGATCGAAGCGCTCAACACAGTTATTGCAAATCGAGCAATGAGAACACCGTGGAGGCCGATACAGCATGCAGGTTTGACAATATTTGATCCTGACTAGAACGCCATTAATGATAATATCTTTAAAAGGAGGTACACTTGAGAGCCCGCCATGGCTTCCGGTCCACGACAAATTAGAAATATTGTCATCTTCTGGTTCTGGAGGACGTGTGTTACGAGGAATGATACCTGGATCTCGGCTAGATGTCAGGAAAAGAAGAACAATGTTCTGCAATAGTAGATCAACTCTCATTATCATTAATGAACAAATCATAATATAGTGCCATGATAAGAATACTTTTAGGTCTAGATAATTATGGATAAAAAACTCGTATAACTTTAAATTAAAAGAAAAATGACATTGAAATAAGGTAATAACTCGGCAATTTGAATCAATAAAAATCCTTTCAGGAGTCATAGAAGGCCAGGTCATTACCAACATCATTGATATATACAACAACAAAAATTGCCACCTCGCAATCTTTCTTGAGAGCTTCTAAGCAAACCCCAATCTGCACTCTATATCTTTCCACTATTTCTCTTAACAAAAAAGAAAAAAAAAGCTTAAATGTTAGATCTTTCTACCATGAAATCAAATCGCTTCTCCGAAAGTAAAAAAATTTATCTGAACTTAATTTCTTCACTCTCTCTTATAACTTCATTGGTTGACTCATAGAGTTTATTCCCTTAAAGCTAGTGTAATCTTGAACGTCTAGTTTGTTCTTCTATATTAGTACCAAAATAAATATTCTTCAATTAACTTGCATCCTCTTCTTAATCTTAAAATCCTTTTATTAATTAAATCACTGTAAGTCTCCGAATATCCATAGGTATCTCATTTGGACCTAAAATCTTACTTGTATGCATATTCTTCAAAGCCAACTCCACTTTTTAAGTCAATCTAGAATGCATTTAAATAAACTGTTCATAATAGCCTTTTTTTGAAATTACATTTTCATCTTGTTTGATGCCTTTATTCTTAATCTAGATCTTATTATACTTATTTATGATGCAACTAATATGATCGAAGTCTATGCATCTTTTATCTTTTGCCTTAAATATTTCATATATTTCAATTTCTCTTTTTTTAGTTCCAATGCTGATTATATAAACAATCAAAAGATATAACTTCTAATTTTCTCTCTCTTTGCAAAACTCGAATCTTTCTTATAATTAGTACAAGCATCAATAGGATTTATTTTTACCACCCTTTACAAGCACGTTTTTTTATAATAATATTTTGTACTTTCTTGCTTCCACCATCAAGTCTGTATAATAATGTATAATCTATTTCTAGACTCTTCAAAAGCATCTGCAACAATCTTGTAAATACAAATAAACATCTTATCAAATTTGACTAAACTACTGAGTTCTAAAGATGATCCCTCATGATAGTCAGCTTTTGAAGGCAAGGTATTTGAAGTAGAGCAATATGAGGTTTTTAAATATAGACTATTTTACTTCACCAATATTTTCTCTAGAAAAGGTAGTGAGAAGATGTTTTTTTCTGTTTAATTTCATATGGGTTGAATAGGAATGAAGGCAAACACGACATTAATATAATATGTTCTATATGTGCTTATAGTTGAGGGTTGAAACTCCTGTTTATGTATGACTTGAGAATATGGATATTGAAAGAGAAATTGAATAATGCAGCCAAAAACAAAGAAAAGATTAAAAGAATGTGGAGTTAGATTGATGTAACAATCATGTCCGATAAAAGGTCTCATATAAAGAATAAAAGTATGATCAATAATCAAATAAATAATTTCAATGATAATATTTTTTTGAAATCTGTAGAAGCATCTGTTTAGGTGAATGATACAAAACCGTTTTGAGCTATTGGTTAGAGTTATAGAGAAGATTTGAGAGCAATTAGTGGTCCAAGTTGCGATAGATTTTACTAATGTTTATAATGTTGCTGGGAATAAATCAATACAACAACAACAGCAATAAGCCTTTATCACACTAAGTGGGGTCATCTTCATAAATTCATTTTCTCCATTGTGTCTTACTGAGTGTCAAATTTTCATTTAATTCTAATAGATTAAGATCATTTTTTATACAATATGCCAAAGTTTTTTTAGGTCTACCTCTACATTTTTTATCATAAGTCAAATCTAAAACATCCACTCCCCTAACAGGATCATTAGATTGTTGACGTTTAATATTGATCAAATCATTTAAGACGATTCTCTAATCTTGTCTGCCACTGAAGCAACACCAACCCATTCATTGATATATTCGTTTCACAATTTATCTCTAAGTGTAAAGCCACTCATTCACCTAAGCATTCTCATTTAAGCAACACTTAACTTAGTTTTATCTTGTCTTATATAGGCCAACATTCTGCACCATAAAGCATTGCAAGTCTCACTACCATCTTACAACATTTTCCATTAAGTCTGCGTGGTACTTTTCTATCACACAATAGGATGCTAAGAATAAATCAATAGAGAAAAGAAAATATCTCTATTGGAAATAGTGTGAGGACGCTGCATAGACCTGACTTTAGAGAAACTTGAAGATCTACCCCATACAATAAATTTACTAATCAAATTTCTCTAAAGGCAAACACGACATTAATATAATATGTTCTATATCTTTCATGAGAAATTTTTCTAAAAAAAAAACTCCTATGGTCTGATCAAAAAGATTTTCTACAGTTTATTGGACTTCAAAAAGCATGTTAGAAGTGAGGTAACCATTAGAGATAGTGTACACTTACACTCAATGGTAACTATACATGAGCAAAAAACACTAAGAAAAAAAGTCAAAAAATTATTTTAAATGAAATATTTTGGTCTAGCACCACATATGCAATAACAATTATAAGGCCACTAGTTTAAATTTTGAGGATAGTGGATGCAAAGAAAATTCAGTTATGGGTTTTATTTACAATGCAATGGATAAGGCCAATGAGATAATAGCCCATAACTTGAGAGAATAGGAGGTCAATTATAGAGAGATTTGAGGCATCATTGATGAGAAATGAGAACTTCAACCCACCATCATTTGTATGTTGTTGGATATTTTTTAACCCTTAATTTTAATATGTTGTAAACAAGCCTACCAATCTTAATATCAAATTGGGGTTATATCATTGTATATAAGGATAGATTGTAGACTCAACTGAGAAAGCAACTGTTAATATGCAACTTGATCCATTTAAAAATAATAAATATTTATTAGAGCTGCAACAAGCTAAAGATACTATTCCAAAATAATCGCCAGAAAATTTTAAATATTTAATGTGTTTATTGAAATGAAAAATGAGTCTAAAAAATTAGAATTTCTAAGTACTAATTTTTAACTGAACTGTTTTTTTTTTATTTTCAAATATAGTTGAATGGAGGATCAAGTTTGGTGATGACACTCCAAATTTATAATGTTTTGTTGTTGAAAAATTGACTTGAATGGTCGTCATCTGTGTGAGAACAGTCGGAACGCATATAATCAAATTCATACAAAAAATTAAAAATCATCTAACAACATTCAAAATGAATTCTTTGATATATATTTTACGTAAAACAAGAAACTGAATGATCAAAATATTGAAAAAAAGAGTTTGAAGGAAGACAAGGATCTCCTATCATGTGAAGATTTGTCATTAGATGATAAGTGGACTCTACATGATGACAAGAAAATCACAAAATATGAGTAACGAGAAAAAAAACCAAACTCTGATTTATTTGATGGAAACAAAAACAATGCTAATACATCAAGCATAAGGCAACAACAGATAAATAAAAAGACATCTAATATCCATAAAAATTCAAGTAATTGAAGTTTTCTTAAAATTTAGTAAATACTCTGATTTCTTATTAATTACTAGTGATTAGAGAAAGAGAAAGATAGTTGAAATTGATGAAGAAGAGGAAGAATGAGAAAACTTGGATTCAATTGAGGAAGTAATACTGAAACTAGGTGGAATTCAACGGAAACACAAAAACAAACTTTTATTAATTTAGAAATAGGGTTACAACACGACATAAACAAGAAAGAGTAATACAATAAAAATCCAACCCCCGATTAGGACCAGAAGATAATATCCGAGAGCGGTGATGGTATCAACAAGGTGACAAGGGAGAAAGGGGGAAGGGCTGAGGATGGAAGGGTAGGTTGGAAGGCTGGCGAAGTACGGGGGATGGCAAAATGGATGGACAACATGTAATGAGAGTCTGAATGGCGGGTTGTGAAACTGGACAGTAGGCTTGGAGGGTTTGGACGGCTGGAAAGTGGGCTAGAGAAGGTTAAGGAAAGCTTGGAGTGGTCGGCGACTAAGAAGAGTGAAAGAGATAGGTTAGGGGAGAAAAAGAGGAAAGATACGTCGCTACCTAGAGTATGATACAGCTGGAGCACCACCACCTCCTCGGATAAAACCTTACAAAAGGGAAAAGACTCCACACAGAAAATTTGAAAAGCAAACACATAAAAACTAACTCTGAACTCATAAAACAAACATATAAATAGACCGGCTAGGTGGGAAACAAGAAGGATAGATAACAAGAAAGGAAGAAGGAGAAAAGGGCAGGCGTCAATGCCGCCTTCCCAAAATGTTGTTAAATCTAAGCTGGAGACGTGAAAGGGAAGCCACACGGGCTGCTTGATGCCGCTCGACACTTTGAACGTCTCCTTGGCCATCCCCTATGCTAGGCAGTTGAACCGACTGGCTTGTTTCCAACATCCGTGCGGAAAACTACCGCATCCGCGTCAGTCTCCCGGAATTGGGAGAGTTTCGACCTCATTCGTCGAAGCTTTTGGTTTCTTCTCTCTAATTCTGACGACACATGTTCCCACTGTAGGCCAGAGCATCAAAATAGTCGGTACCAGTTGCGCGCCCATGTCCCTATCGAGTCGCGGTCCTGAGACTGTGGCACATGCCTGTACTGTTGGATCCTCCCAAGGTAACCCGCGATCGAGCCAGTCTGATGTGCCGCGAGAGTAGCCTGAATCTTCTCGTCTGGTGGTGGAGCTGGTGGTATGATGTCGACTGCGAGGTCCTGACATCCTTCTGGCACAAGTGCCCTGTGTTTGGAGTCGATCTCTCAATCCTCTCATCTTGTGTCGTCACTAGAATAGGCCCCATTGATGTAGCTCTGTTGGTAAGAGGTCCAGTGATCTCAGGCTCTGTCGAATGGAGTAGGATGATGTGTTTCCCCTCCTTCGAAAATGAGTATGTGTTCCTAAATTCATTGTGTCGAGTTCTCTGATCAAATTGTCATGGTCGTCCTAACGGTAGCTGGTAGGCATCCATAGAGACCATGTCACAACACAAGTGGTCCTGCAGCTGGCATCTGATAGAAAACTATACCAAACATCTTCGATCGATGTTGCTCCAATTCTTATTCTTCAACATTGTCAGTGAGTACGGCTGGGAGTGTGTCTGAGTCTTGAGTCTCAATTTCTCTACCATCTAAGTTAATGTCACATTCTTGTTGCTCCTGCCGTCGATGATAAGATTGCATACATTTTCGTTCACTGTGCAAAGGTTGCAGAAAATGTATGCGTAGCCACTGAGGATCCCTCATGTCCTCGGTTTATAGAATATGTTGAATCACAAGTGTTTCTCCCTCAACTGGTGGAAGCTGATACACCCCACCCTGTTCCTCAGTTTACTCCTCGCACTAATCTCTTCTACGACACCTTGATCTGTGAGGGTGACTAATTTGCTAGTGGTACAACTAGAGGCTATGTACCCGTAACCGTGGGATCGGTAACATTTCCTAGCCGTTTAGAAGAAGTACCTTTCTCCTGCTTCTTCCTGCTCTGATCCAGAGTGTCATTCCCTTGCCTGAGCTTGCTTGTGCTCCCAGAGTACTTTTGTCGATCATTGTAACCATAGGAGACTACTGCCTGACGGTTGTTGCTTAAAGGATGACTATTGTTTGCTCTACTTATGTTGCCTCTCCACCTTCAGGGCCAGTGTCAGAATGTCTCCAAGTGATGAATAAGATTGCAGTTGTAACACATCGCTAATATAGAATTCACAATTGCCATAAAATAAAATCATGTATATGAATGTGTATCCATGCAGAACACTCTACCCATTCAATGATTAACAAAATAACCTGCAACCTAAAGACTTTCTTCAAGCAGATTACAAACATGGTATAATGAACTTTCGCTTAAATGAATTTCAAAAACATCACATAAATAGTGCTATGAACAAATCTATAGAGAAAGTGATAACCCAAACCTCATATTAAGGGCCCGTTTGGGGTAACTTATTTGGTGCGGTGACATTTTGAAAACGCACCTGACTTGTTTGGGTAAACTGCATTTTGGCAACTTATGTGTTTTGAAAACGCTTTCACACCGCACCTATCTAGGTGCGGTGGCAACTTTCTGGCAATGGTCTAACTTCTCCAAAAAAAAAAATTTGTAATAACTACCACACCTCAGCAGATTATTTTAATCAGTTTATCAGCAGATTATTTAATAAGTTGCAGTTGCCCCAAACAGACCCTAAATAATAGCAAGTAATGCTTTCAAAGCTATAAAATGCAGATAAAAGTAAATATATTTTCAACTAACTAATTAAATTCATTTTGCATCCAAGTTTGCAGTATTTACGTCCTTATTCGAGCTTAACCATGGCCAGAATATTAATCCAGAGTAATTATAAAAAGCAAATCTTAAAATCAAAAACTACTCTGTGGCCAAATTTATAGATGGCACTTCATAAAGTATAAGCATGTTGAAAGACTGGAAAAAAGGAATGATTTAAGCAATAATCTAAATGATTTCAAAATAAAACCATCTCATCATAATCAGTACAATGATAATGTAATTTTTCCTCAATGTTGAAACCACGGAAACAGATATGAAACACGTAAATATACTGAAATAATTCAGATGATTAAATATTCAAATAAACAGAAGACGAGCTCACATAGAATGCAAAGCCAACTGGTATGCCCACTATCAGTTCCCCAAAATGATGCTGGAATTCATTAGCCAGCCTTTCTGAAACAAACACTGCAAACAGAAGCACTGGAACTATAATTAGAAATATTGTCAATACCATAGACCACACATCTGGACCAAATATGAGCCTTCCACCAAGGAAGAATCTCTGCAAGATATTTTAGAAAAATCAAATTATTAGTTCTCTTTCAATGAAGTATATCTAAAAAATACATTGACAGTTGACATTCCAGATAAATTGCAAGGCTGGACAACTTGTGATGCAATTTGCACTATCTAAATAAAAATATCCCCAACCTTGCATTCTTAAGTTAAGAATGGCGTAGTATAATAAACAAGAAACACACATCTTGGCATAAAATCCCCATAATAGTAAACAAAAATAAACTAAAAGAAAGGCAAACAGAAACATTATTGTTAACTAGCATTTTCATGTGTTATTTACTTTCTTCGAGAATCAATCAATCTCTACTGACTTCCACCTTCAAAAGAACTTTGCTGACAGCCTTGGTAATATGACAGACATAATAATGGTTCTAACTTTGTTGGCATAATATTTCAACAATACTAAATGTTTCAATTCTGTCTTGAAAGTCCTTTATCATTTATGTTCGTGCTAACCAAGCAGATTCTAAAAATCATCAAAATCTAATTTTTGTAAGCAACACCACCTGATTTTAAGTAATGCTCTAGAAAGGAAAGATCAAAGAGATCAAACAAGAACGATAGCATCCAAAGTTAGCTTGACCAGATTAGGTGAACTTCCCTAGAATAAATTTTCTAGAACCAATACTTGAACAAGATATATTCATAGCTCATATGAGTAGCTAGCTCACTTAGCAATCCAAGGGAGGTGAACCACCCATTAGCTTGTGCTTGTTTGGTTAGATGTTGCATTTGGTGTGCGCACGCGCATGCACGTGTATGTGTTTTACATTGAAGAACATAGCATCACAAAAAAATAAAAAATAAAAAAATAAAAAAAAAAATCCAAAGCAAACTTTCAGATTTGTTTATCATAAAATTTTTTATCAGTTTCATGGACACTAAACTAATGTCTTAGAACGCCAACACAAAGATCATTAAAATGAATTAATTAATGCCTAGATATTAAATTTGAGCTCAAACAAGCCCATACAAGTTACATAGAGGAAACCAGACTGAACAAAACAAGTCTAGATAAGGCCAATCCCAATTAGGGTCCTCAAGCTCAGCCACAGACGGCCTCAATTGCTATTGACAAAACTTTAGTTGCATAAAAATCTAAAAAAAAAAAAAAACTTCTCACGCTCAATAGGGCCTTCACAAGATCCATCTA
Source organism: Phalaenopsis aphrodite (assembly GCA_003013225.1). Lineage (NCBI taxonomy): Eukaryota > Viridiplantae > Streptophyta > Magnoliopsida > Asparagales > Orchidaceae > Phalaenopsis > Phalaenopsis aphrodite. Next base: position 9,001,284 of record NEWO01000002.1, on the reverse strand, counting down.
AAAATGGTGAAACATTATGACAATTTTTCAACAACGATAATTTAAAGACAATGAATATTCTTGAAATTATTCTTATCAATCCGAATATCAAAACTTCTTAACTATTGATGTACTTTTGGTATCTATATCTATAACATGGAAAATTTGAATTAAAGTCAGAGCATTGCAAGTGACGACAGCTACCATACCACTGTTATCCACCTAGACTAGCCCTGATCTTGAAGAAGCAATTGAGACAACACAGGGGCAGCATCATCCAATCATTATTTGCTCCTGAGAGGGGGGTGTGCAATTTGCACCATCATTTATTCATAATTACAAGAAATATTTTGAAAAAGACAGATGCCTTTGAGAACCCTAAGGGGAATTTTTAAGGCGCTGAAAGCCACTCTGAGAACCTTATAAACAACCATCATATGTAAGACTTTCATTGTAACTATCACCCGCATGACCTGTATTGTAACTTTTTTTTAACCGCAATTGTCACTCACAAGACCAACAAATGCAGTGTATTCCACAAAACTTTAGCTGTAATGTTCACTTGTAAAAGAACCATCGTCTATAAAACTGCACAACCTCCACTTACACCACAATCATCACCTACACAAAAGTAGTAAATTATGGGATTTAAGTCGCAGCTACATTGAAGTTTGCCAACCACCATCCTACACTCAAACTATGGACAATAACTATAAGTGCTCATTCCTTTGTAATGCTTCTCCAATCATTATAAAATCTAGGGCATTGCAACATTTTCATACTAGTTGAATTTGTTCAATTAAAGAAGGCATGAAAAAGTAAAAAAGTCAATGAAAGCTCAATCCATATCCAACTTGAGCTTGAGCATGATTAATTAATCAATTTCAAGCTCAAGTTCAAACTAAGCTCTACGAGTTTGAGTCGATTCATGATCCAACTCATTATTATAAAAGAAAAAATGATTTTGATTCAAACAATTCTTGTATTAAAATGAAAAATAAAAATTAAGGAATCAATCATAAGAAAGTACTTAATATACATATGTAAGATATAATTTTTAAATATTTCAACAATTTTATGCTTAAACTCTTGAATTTGTATACATTTTAGGTTTATGTTTTACTAAAATGTTTTAAATGAGTCAAGTTGAGACTAGCTCAAACTTGACTGGTTAAGTCATTGAGCTTAGCTCACAAGCCATTTATCACTGAACCACAGCCAACTCACGAGTTGACTTGACTCAATTAACCCTTCAGGAAGGCCTCATAATGTTTTCCATCTTAGGGTTTTCATATAAAAGGTTCTACATCACATTCTCTTACTTAACTGTTAGTGTCTTAAGACAGACAAAGATTGAGGCAAAAGAGCTTGACACATCCGCTGCTAGCTTGATCTCTCATGCATCATAGTTTGATTTCACCTATAGAAAGTCTTCCCATTTTCAATGATTATCAAAAACAACAATTGATCCTCGTACAAAGATCTCACATCCCAAATCCAAACATACTTGACCCACCGGTTACTTATCATTTAAACTCTGATTAAAAGTGGCAATGTCTAGAGACAACACAAGGGTAAGTAGTGCTTGCCATCTAAGGGAGCAAGATAACATTGAGAGCAGTCTAGGATCTCCAGGTTACGTTCTCAAACTAATTTTCGTGCTAATATTCTATGCATGACTGCCATCCAGTGCTGCCCTCCTATTATTACTAGCAGACACATCAAGGAGTGTATTTTCCATCAATGCGCATCACAATACAAGCGACAATCATCTCTTATTAAAATTATAGTTGATGCATAAAAAAGATAAAGTTGACCGCATTAATAAGTCTATCCAATTTTTTCTCACTATTTACAAGAAACTATGAATCAACACCTTAAAAATCTAAGATCTGCATGCGTTTGATAAAAAACTTGACGAAAAATTAATTCAAAATTAAATCAGATAATTCATGAGCATTTTTTAATCATGAAAGATAAGCTTAGCACTCAACATAAATTCCCTCCACGTGGGGTAGATGCCAAAAAGCAGCCCAAATCTCACCTAAATGCCACTTACAAGGGATCAAATAGAAAAGCCCTACAAAACAAAAATACAATAAAGAAAAATTTTATAAAAAAAAAATTAAAAAAAACTCAATAAAAAAAAGAAAAATAAGAAAAAAAAAAACCCTAAACCCAACAACGGGGGGTAACCACAAGAAACAATTTTCCCCACTGCAACCCAATTAAGTTCAAAATTTCAATTAAGTCCAAGAAAATAAAAACAATTTTTAAAAAAAAAACCCAAAGCTTCCCAAGGCTAACCCCGAACTAACAAAAAGTTCCAAAAAAAAAAAAAAATAAAAAAAAATTCAAATAAGAAAAGGAAAATTACATTAAAAAAAAAATTCAAATGAGCTAGTCGCCCATTACGTTGGCAAGTATCTCCTCCTAAAGTTTCCAAATTATTGAGCAATGAATTTTTGGGCAGGTCAGTCAGCCCACCATATTTATTTATTGTAATAGTTTATATATAATTAATTTTTTATGAATTTAATCAATTTTTTTTTATTTCAAGTCCATTTTTAAATATTTTTAATTTTCGTTATTTTAAGTGTCTAAGTAAAATATTTATTTAACTCAATTTCTAAAATATTATATATCTTTTTCAAATTAGTCATTTATTTTATGATAATTATAATACTTTAAAAATTAAATTTTATATCATACTTATTTTGAAAAAAAAATTAAATAAAACAAATATTCTTCATATCAAGATTTTTTAGCTTTTTTTGCTCTTATATATTGTAATTGTGTAAGGAGGTGAACCTTTATAGATTTCTTTAATTTTAGTTCTATTTATTTTTTAGAACATTATATTTCTCATTAATTTTTTTATGAAGAAAAACATAACAGTTAATTATTTTAATTTTCATTCAACGATGCTTGTGTGTTTAACTTCTCTAAGACTTTGTTTGAATTAAATGATAATTACTTATCTAAAATCTGTAAATATTTTAAGTCATCATTCATTTTTATGTTTTAATTCAATACATAAAAATGTGTAAGTTTGCTTATAAGTAAATAGAAAAAAAAACTAAGAAAATAAAAAATGCTGAAGGATACAAATTAACTTTTTCACTAGAAATAATCTTTAACCGTTTAATTTATTCCAAAAAAATATAATATAAATTTACTTTTTAAAATTTATATTGATCATAAGTGAAAACTAATGTTTTAAAAAATATATACAATTATAAAAAATAAAAAAAAGCCTGGGGCCTCCAAAAAACCAAGAAAAACCAAAAAGGTCAAAAAACCCAAAAAATTAAACTGAAACAACAAAAAGAAAAAAAAAAACCCTAAAATTAAAAAAAAAAAAAATGATTTTTTGTGGTACCAACTTAAATGTGAAATGTATTCTAATTTGCAAATTCACAATCAAAATCACGACATCTACAAGCAAGTGAACAAAATGCAAATATTAAAACTAAAAATGAAGTATTGTGCACGTTCTAATGACAAAATATTCCTATAAACAATCAAAATTCAGATGATTATTCATGTGACATGTACATAACAACACGAGAACTTTTTTACTCGATAAAATGACTAGAAATTCATGCAAAAGCATAAAGCCGATACACTAAGAATCACCAAATTCATCATGCATAAACCCCCAAAATTGTGCATGTTCTTTAAAAAATATTAAATTATTTGAATGTGCTCTAAGAAAAACATTAAATAATTGAACATAAAGTCAAAGAATATTGCATTGACAAAGAGAATCATTAACTTGAATTTCCCCTGCATTGAAAATTGCATAGCTTCTTTGAAAAAATCATGCAATCGTTTTAAAATTTTATAAACTCTTTTTCAAGATCAAGATTATCAATATGTTACTAATGTTCTCAAGCAAACCCCTGCGCAAGGAAGAGACATAATACCCACATTTGAAATCCAATCCTACATATCCCTAAGCCTGGATTTGATAAGACTTGAACCCCTTTAATTACGATCAGAAGATGATTTTAAGTCTTTCTCGAAAGTAAACAAGTAAATTCATAATTGAACACTCAGTTGAGGGGCACACTAAGTCATTTTTAGTTTGTTGGTGCGCAAAACCTTCAAAACATTTAACTAAGAAAATCATTTTCAAATGAAAATTCTGGTAACCATCCTCTCCTTCATTGTTTTGTGTCCAACTTTTCAAATATTTCTCCTCTACGATCCCCTCTTGTATTGACTAAATCCTTCATGTTAGATTTTGTTTGTTATGAGCATTACTTTTAATTGAGTCTATCTAGAGGTCAAAAAAGATATTTTCTTTGCAACATAGTGTTTGCTTTCCCTCCATTTTGTCCAAGCACGTTGCTAAAACCATAATCAAGCTCTCCCACATTCCCAACAGTCTTATACAGTTAAAGTTTCCATGACTGGTTCCGATTGGTGTAAACCTTATCCTTAATTGAGTTCATTTGAAGAGAGAAGGGGATATCCTCTTGGCAGCACAACTCTCACCAACTCTTTGCTCTCGTTCGTACTATGATTCCTTTGAATCACGTTTAGCTCACAACCACAATTAAGTTAGGATCAAACTCTCAATAATAGGTTTTGGTAGGGGTGAATCATGATCCGAATTGCCAAACATCAACATTATTTTTTGTGACACTAATTTGAACATGACTGCTCCATTCAATCCGACCATAATCATTTAGCAATACATGGAGTCAATTTACAGCATCCCATATTTGGATCGCCAATCAAAGGCACTACTAACTAGGACTGTCAAAAATGCTCGTTGTTCGCGAACAGCTCGTGTTCGACTCTTTAAGTAACTCGTGTTTGGCTTGTTCGTTAAGTAAACGAGTCAAACATGAACAAGTTTTTAAAGCTCGGATTATAAACGAGCCGAATACAAACAACTCTTTGTTCGCTCGTGTTCGTCTCGTTTTAGCTCGAAATAAAAAAATTATATAACTATTTATATAATAATATATTACATATATTATTTATATAATAATATATTATATATATTTATATTTAAATTTAAATCATAATATCTCATGTGGTAAAGTGGTTAGTGTCTTCCTTTTTATACATTTGGTTCAGATTCGAATCATACACTTTACATCTATTTTTTTCAATTTAATTTTAACGAGCCAATTTCGAGCCGAATACTAACACGAATATTTAAATCGAGTCGAACACGAACACATTGTTCACGAGCTGATTTCAAACACGAGCCATTTCGAACGAGTCGAACACGAGTCAAGCCTGAGCTCGCTCAAGCTCGGCTCGTTTACAGCCCTACTACTAACCAGTGACAACACCAAATTCAGGACAATCAACAATTGATCCTAGTGATCTGACTAGGGCAAGGGAAATAACATCTGATCACAATTGATAATGAGAGGGTACAATCCACACTATATAATATTATTAATTAAGAGGAATATTTAGAATAAAACTAGGATGTACTATGCAAAGCAAAATCTAAATAGCCCTCTATTTAATTAATTTTACTATATTTTTCATGTTCTAAAAGCTGCCTAAATTCTCTACAAAATCTTATAAGAGGTGGTCATCTACAATTTTTGTACTACAAATTTACTTTACATTGTAAGTATCGCCCAAAAGACTTGTGTCGAACCCTACATTTTCACCACAATCACTGCCTGCAAAACTTATGCTACAACAATATCCCCTAGGATCTATGTTATAGTCTTGGCTTGAATTGCAACCATCATCAACAAGATCTACAATGCAACCTCTATTTGCTCCGGAAACATTCTTGGAAGATCTATATGATAGTCGCTTCGTGAGAAATTGCGTTATCACCACTTTCAAATGAGTAGATCACCCTCATACATTGCAATCACTAACAAAAACTAAGAAAGCTTTTTTTTTTTTTTTTTGGACTTTTTGGGCTATCTTCAAGTGTAGTGAAGAATGTTATCTTGAACTGTTTTATGCTAATAACAGGAGTTGTTTGACTAGGTAATAATGTTTTTTTTTCATATTATGTTTTTTAGGTAAATAATTTATGTGTTTCACTCATTAGCATTAGTAACTATTAGTGTATGAAATATAACTAACATCAACTGCGTTCCATTGGCTCTAGTTCTCATAAGCAACAAAATTCAAATGGAAAGGTAAATAATTTCACAGGGATAGAATATTTAATAATTTAACAGCAGAACATCTAAACGGTCATTTTCCTTTTGCCTTGAGAAAATCGGGACGAACAGAAGAAGCCAAAAGTGGCAAGCATTCAACTAAAAGTCATCACTGAACCACAAAAAAAAAATTAACTTGCCAGCATACATCGGTGCCTTGGAGGTATTCCATTGCAATATAAAACAAAAAAGAGGCTCAATGAAACATACATTGCTGCCCTTCCAGACTTGATAAACTCTCTTCATCTGCCCAGATGCTCCATTCATTCTCCGTCTTGAATCAGATAGCTGTGGTGGAACAGGAGCAGAGTACAATTTCCCCTGCATTCTCAAAGATATGCCACTTCCGGCAATGACCACCCAGTTACGTTACGATATCTCAATCTTGGTAGCAGGATTTAACATAAATCCTGCCAAACAGAAAAATTACAACTTTATAAATCCTCCAGGATCTTAAATCCCGTTTCACCTCCGTTTTGTCTTAATTCCCGGGTTTAGTAAATCCCATTAGAAGGTGGATTGATTTAGAGGAGCTGAAGCTCGCGAATGGGGGCGAGAGAAGGGAAAAGAAAGACGAGGGTGGGTTACTCAGCTAGGAGCGGAGTGTAAATGGGAAATATACGAGAGCTTCGGAGATCTTTGTATGCCACAATTCCGTGGCTACGTTCCAGGCTAGCTCCAGTCGTGGCCACACCGGGTTTCGGGCATGGGAGGAGGAGGAAGGGGAAGGTAGGCGAAGGTTTCGGGTGAAATGGGGTAGGGGGAAAGCCAGGTAGGCGAGGTTTGTTGGAAGGGGAAGGGAAGGGGAAGGGGAGAGAGATTATTGCGTGCGGACACCGCATGCATATCTGCATGCGGTGTTCGATCCTGGCCGTAGATCACGATGATCTACGGTCAGGATTATTTCCGTTTTAAAAAAAATAAATAAAAAATTTTAAGTGGGGCCCACCGAAATACATCAGGACCGTAAATCAGGTGATTTACGGTCCGGATCGGCGTCCGCACGCAAGCTGGGTGCGGACGCCGATCCGTATGGAATAATTTTTCGGAAGGGGAAGGGGAAGGGGAAGGGGAAGAAAGGTTTAGTGATTTAATATATTTTTATTTAATTTAATTTTAATTAGTTAAATTTTATTAATAAATGATAATCTTAATTGTGTTAATTTATGAGCAATTATTTTATAAGTATTTAATGAAAATTAAATTACATATTAAAATTTAATTAGTTTTATTACATTCAAATAAATAATCAATCTATAGTTCATTAATTAATAAGACAATAATTATTTTAGTAAATAATAAATTAGTTATTTATATAAATAAAATACAATTACTTAAATTAAATTTAATTAGACTCAATAAAATATATCATTGTTATATAATACTAAATTCATATTTCAACTTATAAATTTAAATCTTAAAATAAATTGTCAAATAATTTCAGGGGGGTCTAATAAATTTTAACACTTGCATATAAAACAGTTTTAAAAAGTTAAATACCTCAAAGTTTATCAAATCTCAATTTATATAATTAATTAAATTTTACTTGGATTCAATCATTCTTAGGGTTAAACAATCCATTACAATTATGAAATTAGAAATGACATGAATAAAAAAATATTGTTGTTTACAAAACACCCACCCACTTCCAATCATTTTTCATTTTTATCAAATTCACAATGAATTTAATCGTGACACTCTCATAAATACGAAAAAAAAATTACATCAGGACTCCCCACGTAGAGTTGGGGTTTAGGCTCAAGCGTTTACGTGNCATTCTTAGGGTTAAACAATCCATTACAATTATGAAATTAGAAATGACATGAATAAAAAAATATTGTTGTTTGCAAAACACGCACCCACTTCCAATCATTTTTATCAAATTCACAACGTGACACACTCATAAATACGAAAAAAAATTACATCAGGACTCCCCACGTAGAGTTGGGGTTTAGGCTCAAGCGTTTACGTGCGGAGTTCAATGAAATTACGTCGTGGATGTGATCAGCCCGGTAACAAAAGGAAATATTCTCCTCGTATTATTCAGGTGTTATTGTGTGTTATTCAAGTGTTATTGTGTGTTATTCAAGTATTATTGATGTGTTATTGTGTTATTATAATACTAAAAATATTCTCAGAACACAATAACACATGAATAACATACAATAACACTTGAATAACACACAATAACATATGTATAACACGAGTGAAATATTTCCTTGTGTTATCAAGCCGACCACCTCCACGGTGTAATTTCATTGGACTCCGCACGTAACTCTACGTGTGGAGTCCTAATATAATATTTTTTCCATAAATACATCAAATTTCATGGTTAAAAAAATCACCAAGAAGGTTGATTTGTGTAAATAGAAATGTTTCTTGTGCTCTGCATGTAATTATCCCATGAAAAAAAAATGTAGGATAGAGAATGTGATATGTAAACAGAAAATACTTTATTATCATGAAAAATAAATTTTGATTTTTTTTAATTTGTGCTCAAATGAAAAAAGCATATTGATAGAAAAAGAAATGAAGAAAACAATTTGAAAAAAAAAATTAAAACAATTTTTTTAAAAATAATATCATTTATGAATAATTAGTTACATTAATTAATTTACAATAATACATTTATGCTTTCTATGTGGATGATAAAATCATGTTTATATGCACAGACTCTGCTAATTTTAAGGTTTGTATCCGGCATGCTTCATTCATGCAATTATGCTGCACAGAATTTACAGCTAATCTTTTCAACATGCAATAACCACATCTCCATGTCATTGAATCTCTCAAATTTCAATTTAATTTAGAAGCATTTACAAAAATACCAGACAATTTTTATATATTTACATATTAAACGCCTAAACTTAACATTAATTATATACAAGTCAATCCTTTAACAACACATAAAAAATATCAAAGTGATATACACATTTAGCTTTTCATAGTCGAGTTATAAATGTAAATATCAAAGTTTAGGTTTTAGATACATATAAATACATGAGAAATATAAATAAAAATAAGATAAAAAAATAAAAAATGAACTCTTTATAAGGAATGATTGAGTGATAGTGTGTCATGAAATTAGAAGGCAAAGGAAATAAGATGAAGCAATGTGAAATATTGAGTTTACTGTATAAAGAATCTGACAAATAATTGAAAGCGGGTACTTGCCAGGATGCAAAGCAAGGGATAAAACAATTAAAATGAGCAAAAGACTGATGAGTTGACAAAACTTCACTTTACCATCAAGAGTAAAGTGCCAAAAATAGTCCCCTCGCGATTAACATGGGGTTATTTCAGGTGTCAAATTAGTCTGCAAATTTTTTTAAATTGGGGCTCTAAAATCGTCTGTAGGAGCTATGTCAGCCTTAATTTAAGAAGTTTGAGGACTAATTTGGTATTTGTAGACGATTTGGGACTGAAATGACACCATGTAAACGAAATATTATTGCATACATTCATCGTAAGCAAAACTGCATGTGGTTGCCCAATTAAAACTCCTCCTAACCCAAAAGGTGTATGACTGTGGGCCCAATTTTAAAAATTTTAAAAAAAATTAAAATTAATATTAATTAGGTGGCATTTTTCATTGGAGGCCTTACCTACGGCCTCCGGATGGAAAAATCGCTCCATGTAAATAGTTAGGGGACTATTTTGGCGCTTAACTCCTACCATCAAGCAAGGAAGATCCAAACAACTAGACCAAGCCAGAATCTTAGAAAAATAGTAGATCATACTCCAACTAAGGAACAAGGTGAAATACATATGAAGCTTAGATAACGCATATTTTACTCTAAATGATAAGGACATTCATAATGACGACTGAAATGATGAAAGAAATGAATAGAAGATTAATTGTTCAGGGAAAAAACTCGAGTAATATTATCATAAATCATTCAGTGCCAAGGTGTATTCTGGGCTCATGTGTTTTGTGCCCTTTACAATTCATGTTGTAAGCCAAAAACAATGAGTGTGTAGCTCGTAGTAAAAAACCAATGAGAATGAAGGGGAAAACAAAGCATGCTTTCAGAATCAATGTTTGAGTGGTTCACAATATGAACTTCCTGATGATCAAAGTGCTGTCATAAAAAGTGGTTTTCCTTATTCCATAAAAGGGAATTCCTTTGTACTTACATATCTTACACCTAAACTTTCATATTTACATACATAACACTTGGGTGCTTAAATCTATACATGAAAAGGTGTATTTCACTTTTAAAAACAAAAATAGTACTTATTTTATGTGATATTAAAGATTTGAGTGCTATGTGAGTAAATACGAAAATTTAGTTGTGTTATATGTAAATTCATTAGAATTGTGTGTTATGTAGGTAAATGCCTCAAATATTTAAGGCTATCAAACCTTCATAATATACTATGCACAACAAACAACAACAAGCTTTTATCCAACTAGGCGGGGTCGGCTACATGAATCTTTTTTTCTCTATTGTGTCCTAATGAGTGTTATATTTCCATTCAATTCTAATAAATTAAGATCATCTACTCTCATAAGCGCATCAAATGGTCGACCCTTAATTGACCAAACCATCTAAGACGACTCTATCTAATCTTGTCTGCCACTGGAGCTACACCAACTCTTTACGAATACATTCATTTTGCATTTTTTCTATAAGTGTCAAGCCATTCATCCACCTAAGCATTCTCATCTCAGCAACAATTAGTTCTATGCTTCTCTTTTAAAAGTCAACATTCTGCATCATAAACATTACAGCTCTCACCATCATCATATAAAATTTTTCTTTAAGTCTAAGTGGTACCTTTTTATTGCACGAAAGGCGTATGCATTCCTCCACTTCAACCAACCAACTTGAACTCTATTGATAGCGTCCACATCTCTATCACAATCAGTTTGAGCAATAGATCAAAGATATCTAAAATGATCGCATTTTTTAATAATTTGATCACTCATAGTTACAACTCTAACACTAGATCTACTACAAGTAAAATTACATTCCATGTATTAAATTTTAGATCCACACAAACAAAGGCCTTTAGACATCAATGAAAACCTCCATAATTCAAGTTTTTCTGAAACACTTTCCCTAATCTTATCCATATGAAGGATATCATCAACGAAAAGCATACATCAATGTGCATCCTCCTGTAAATGTCACGTAAGAACATCCATAACTAAAGCAAAAAGATATAGGCTTAAAGCCGATTCCTGATGCAATCCAACTAAAATAGAAAAAAAAAATGGTCAATCCTCCTTCAGTTCGAACACAAGTAGCAACTTTAGCATACATATCTTTAATGGTTTGAATATAAGTCATATCAACATCTTTCTTCTCTAGACCTCTCCAAATGACACTCTTGGAACCTTATCGTAAGGCTTTTCAAAATCAATAAAAATCATATGTAGATCCTCCTTATTCTCTCTTTACATCACCATCAAAACTCTCAGTGAATGTATAACTTTCATAGTAGACTTGCCCAGCATAATTCCAAACTGATTATGAGAAATATTTGTATCACACCTTAATCTATGTTCAATTACTCTGTTCAATAATTTTAAAGTATGACACATCAACTTAATTCTTTTATAATTTGCACACTCTTGTGGATTCCCTTTATTCTTAAAAATGGGATGAAAATACCAATCCTCCACTCTTCAGGCATTTTTTTAGTTCTTAAAATAATATTAAAGACTTTAGTAAGTCAAGAAACTCTCAAATCTCCTAAATATTCCCACACTGCAATTGGGATATCATTGTATCCTACTGATTTTCCACCCTTAGTTTTCTTTAAGCCTTCTCAACTTATTTTTTATTAATGTAACAATACAAATAAAATATTTTATTATTATTAACGATATTAAGATCACTAAGATCTATCGTACTTTTAGAAACTTCATTGAAATGTTTATCAAAATAGCTCACTCACCTTGTTGAGTATCTTATTCTAAAAAAAATCATTTTTTTATTTTCATCTTTAATACACTTTACTTGAATTAAATCTTTACTTTTTTTTCTTTATTTGGCTAGTTTATACATACATTTTTCATATTCTTTAGTATATAATCTATTATAAAAATCGCTAAAAGCAAAATCTCTGACACCATAAATTGTTCTCTAAAACTCCCCACGGGCAATCTTATATTTTTTCAGTTCTCTAATTTTTTACATTTAAATCAATTTTTATAACGAAGCTTTTTATATCTTATATTCTCTTGCACATTATTATTCTACCACCAACTATTCTTAATTATAAAAACTTTTCCTTTTGAATCTCCAAGTACATCTTTTATTACTTGTGTAATAGTGTTTGCTATTTTATCCCATATATAATTAACTTCTTCATGAACCTCCCAAATATTGAAATCTCGACGTTCGCTCATAAAAATAAATTTATTTGCATCTTCTAGGTTCTCCAATCTAATTCTATGACAATGTTTCATTGTATTTTTTATCTTCTAATTCTTCATCTTAAAATCTAGAACTAATAATCGATGTTGAGTACTTAAATTTCACTCGAAACTACTTTATAATCTTTACATTCTCGACGATCTCTTTTTATCATAAAAAATATTCAATTTATATTTCATTACGTCTATTCTTATAAGTAATAATATATTCGTCTCTTTTCTTAAATTGTATTATCAATAACAAAATCATAAGCTAAAATAAAATCTAATGTGGTTATACATTCTTTATTAATCACTTATATTAATTATTCTAGGTCATTCAAAAAATTTTCTTTTGAAACTATACCTAAACCTACTCGAAAAACATAAACACTTATAACATTAAAAATCATAGTATAAAAAAAAAAAATTTAGTATTATAATTCTATCTCTAATTCTATTAATATTTATAATATTATCTGTCAAACTCTTATTTATAATTACACATACAACATTTCTAGTGCGACTCTTATTGAAATACCAAAATTTTAAACCTAAGCTATCAATCTCATTAGTCTTTTCTTCAGCCCACTTAGTTTCTTGAATGCTAAGATATTTAACTTCATATAAATCATAATATCTAATAATTACATCAAATTACCAGTGAGAGCATTTATATTCCAAGATTCTATCCCAATATTAATTTCATAGACTAACTTCTTTACTCGTATTCGTCTATAATATGAGAACCCTTGCTTGTTTGACATTACAACTGGGCGTTGATGTAACGACACTTACACTTTTTTTCATTATATTCAAGTCATACAATGCGTCACCTCTAGGATATGCCCTAGCATTTACATAATAATTTAAATGATTCATATTATGATTTCTCGACAAAGAACTTACGTTGATTGCCGACTACCTAACACAATCCTCCACTTTTCGCATCCGAGGATTAGGATCTAACAATGTCAGTATTTCATATTATATTATGAACAAGTAATAAAAATAATTTGAAACAACAAGGATGCAAGCACCCTAAAATAGACACAAGAAAACAATGCATTCTTATTTCAGAAAGGTCCTTCAAGATGTCTGCTGAAAACAAGACAATACATCAAATCTCATCTAAAACTTTTACTCGCAAAGATAACATGCAGTGAAAATTGGAAAAAAATTGGTTCTTGATATTCCTTATGAAATATAGATCAAAATACAGGAAATTTGTTTTTGAACTGCAAGAAAAATATTTGAATTTTGAAGTTCAATGATTCAAAACTCGATGGGACTAAATGAAGAATGCAAATCCAAAGCCTACAATAAATAGTTGGGTTAAGAGTTCAAGCAAATAATGATGATAATCACAATAACTTGTGCACTTACATAGGTACCACACAATTCTTATGTATTTACATATGTAACACATAAACATTCATATTTACATGCATACAGCTCAAATCTATAACATTACATAAGAAAATGCCACCATCACTATCTTTTTAAAAGTGAAATACAACTTGTTCAAGCATAAGTTTACGACACCAAGGTGTTATAAGTGTAAATATCAAACTCTGAGTGTTACATATGTAAGTAAATAAGGAATTGTGTAGTATTTACGTAAATTTCCTAATTTTTTTAGTTGCAAATAACTATCTGCAACTACTTTGATTGTTTTATGATAAAATATAGTAAAATATAAAAAGAAGTTTTGTTACTTGATGAAAATGTTTTGCAGTTCTGGAAGCAGTGTCCTGCATCCTGAGCAAAATTTAGCTCAGAATAGCTAAATCTAAGTTTTATTCCAGACTGCCTTGTTTCTAAAGAATGCAAGGCTTCCCCTCTGTACTGATAGAAGCACATTCAACACCGAATACACTATCTTACACTGATAGGCTGTAAAGATTCATTTCAAAAACATGGAAATATAAGCTACCAATTCATCTCAGAACAGCAAAAAACTCCTCAGATCTACATCAAATGAAGTTGAACCAATAAAGATCCAAGTTTTCATGGACAACTTTCTGCGATCAATGGCAGATCTACAAAATTCTACAGTCAAGCAGCTATGTATCTTAAGAAAAATTTATCTTACGATTTCTACAAGCAAGCGATCCGTTTTTTTCTCGTTTACTCAAGTCAAATTCAGGCCTGCGTCGAATTCTTCGTGATGGACTTCATCTGGATGTGATCAAAATCATTGAGTCCTCCGGACGACGTAGTTGTTGGCAAAGCCTCATAGGTTCCGCCATTGTACCGTCTTGGGAGGCCTCCACCCGAACCCCGAGTAAGAACAGCATAGAAGATGACAGCAATGACGGAGATTAACGTGGTGTGAAGTACGAACGCGAGATCAAGGAGGGCAGCGGCGCGGTTACGTGAGTCCTCGAGTTCGCATCTTATGGATTCATCGGTAACTTCGAGGAGCCGATGGCAACCCTCAGGTATGAAGCCCCCAACGTAAAGCGAGAGGAGAGTTTGGAGAGACCAGAGTCCCTGCAGGGATACAGAGACGGCGAGGGCAAGCTCCGCCAGAAAGAGGCGAGGGCAGACAGCCAGTGCAAGAGAGAAAGCAGCGGACGCAGCGGAGATGACAGAAGAGATAGAATCGCACTTGGATTGGAGGTCCGAGGGTTGGTAGGCGGAGGAAATAGACGAGAGGAGAGCGAAGGCTACAGCGGAGAGGAGAAATATGAGGTCCGGGGGTAGGGAGAGGGGAAGAAATAACGAAATCGCGATGAAGAGGAAAAGGAGAAGGGAGGCGGCTGTCTGTAGAGAGGAGAATCTGTTGGCCGCAACGGTGGAGAGGAAAGCGTGATGAGCTATGGAGACAAGTAGGGAGAGGAAGGCGAGGAAGAGAGGGAGATGACGGAAGATGTGATGCAGGTGGGATGAAAGAAACAGGGGGTAGTATGGACGAGCGATGTAGTCGCCGGTGCCGGCGATTGGGGAGCGGGAACCGGATGATGAGGGCGATGCGGGCTTGCAGAAGGAGCGGGTGGCGGAGATAAAGTGGTAGATTCCGTAGGCGAAGAGAGAAACGAAGGCGAAGGAATGGTAGAGAAGAACGGCCATTGTTAACCTGCTCTGATCTCCTTCCTTCCCAAAGCCTGCTTTTATTTCTCGAGGAAGAAGAAGAAGAAGCAAAGAGAACAGATCGGAAGGCATATATGGCGAGCCGTGGAATTAGCAATCAAAATGCAGTGCCCTAATTATTAAAAATTATTAGATGAATGCAAGTCTCATCCTGCTGTAAATCAGGTGATCTACGGTTATGATGTATTTTGATGAGCCTCATTTAAATTTAAAAAAAAAAAAAACTGAAATATATGCTGATCATAGATTACTGTGATCTACGGTCAAAATCGGACACCGCATTCAGAGATGCATGCGGTGTCCGTATGCAATAATTTCTCCCTAATTAGGGAAAATATTTCAGTGTACGTTGATTAATAAATGATTCGTAAATACTAAATATAGTTTATAAGTAATTATTATTGAATAAAGTGTAAAAACATATATTCATTTTAGTTTACAATTATTTTAAAATTGATCACTAATAATTATTTATATAGACTATTTTGGATCCAATTTAAAGAATTTAGAGACTATTTTGATACTTTTTATATATCTTATTATTCAACACTTAAAGTTTCATATTTACACTTTAAATATTAACATTACATAAAAATATCATCATAATTTTTTTTTAAGTGAAATGCACATTTTAGATACATAGTTTTATGGCTTCAAAGTGATCTGAATGTAAATATCATTTTTTAGGGGTTATGTATGGAAATACATGAGAATTGTGTGGTGTATGTGAAAATTTCTCAAAAAAATAATAAGCACTAACAAGTACTAGTTCAACTTGTTAAAATGATTCGTGTAAGTGTGTAAACGTAAGTTTATATTCATGTAAAGCACTCTATTTTCTTAAAGAAATCTATAGGAAAATTTATTTCATTAAAAAAATTTTGCAAAGAGGTGGCTGATAGTTCTACTAAACACCCCCACACATACAAGTCGCACAAGAAAATTAAAAACCTAAGAACCTTTAGCCACGATTACAACTCCACGCAAAAAGAATTATCAGTACAAATATAAGGGATGTTCAGATAGTCACTTTTAATAATTCGATCTAGCTTCAAAGGAATAATAGTAGAAAAGTTAAACTTAAGAGAGTCTGAACCTCATTTAGCTGCCCAATTTGCACATTGATTGTCTTCACTATGTATAAACATCCAATAAACCTGCACAAACTAAAGAAAAGCAAAAATTCTTTTGATATGAAAAGTCAATAACCAAGGATGCTCTTTCTTCCTATTGCAATAATTCCACAATTCAAGAGAATCCAATTCAATCACGATATAATTCCAACCGCATCTAACATTCATAAACAAAGGCAAGAAAACCAACTCAGCTTCAGCACAAATAGGAGAAACTGCATGCACATGAGCAAAAAACCACAGTAAACAAAAGACAATGGAGTTACAACAAACTCCACCAATACTTGCAATCAAATTATCCCAACTACCATCTATGTGGAACTTCATAACACCTCTATTAGGTTTCTTCCACATAACCAAGTTAGTAACAGGTTACAATTAGCAGGAATAGAGATATTGAATTCAATAAAAACCTCCAACATATCACTTCCAATAAGCTTATTAAACCTATCATAACTAAGCATCTTAAAAATAAAATTTCTAAAATAAGTAAAACAGGAAAGTTTAGAAATCAAACTACCACTTGTGTTTCGCTTCATTCCTAGCAAACCAAAGGAACCAAAAGACTATAATAGGAATGGAAGTGAAGAACAAACCTCCACTGTAATTCCTCCAACAGTTGCAAAAACCAGCAAAGGAATTCAACTTTAAATCAGTAACTCTTTAATCATAGAGATTAAAAACATTTAATCAGATATCTTCAGAAAAAAAATTGTTCACAAAAATATGTTAGCATTATCCTCGTCTTGATTGCAAAGAAAGCATCTAGAGGAGAGCCTCAAACCCTTCATATTAACAATATCATTCATAGAAATAATACGCTGAAAAGCTTCCAAAAGAAGAATGAATGAGAAGGCTTCAAGAAAGAACTCCAAGCTCATTTTAAATTCATGCCATTAGAAAAATTTATAGACTTGGCAAAAGTTTTAGTGATAGAGCTACTGCTATGACCTTTAATTTTAATATTATCGTGACCGACGGTAATAGGGATCTTAGCAATCAGATTAGTATCCTCTCTACTAACCAAGCCATTCAATTTCTATAAGTCCCAATTGTTATTGTTCCAACAATTATTAACAGCAAACTCAATCTCAAAAGGGCTCAAATAAGAATTAGCCAGAGGAGCTTCACCAAACCAATTATCATACCAGAAGCTACACGTCCCATTACCAACATCCCAGCATAAGAGATCCTCTGTAATTCTGGCAACTTTAAGCATTTCCTTCCAAACAAAGGAATCGAATGAATTTGGACTGATAGAAAGAGAGTGAGAACTACCATAATGCTTCTTTCTCATCAAAAGAGACCAGAGAGAATTAACACTTCTAAATTAAAACCAGAGCTTCATAAAAATGATTTTCATAGAATTATTGATGCTTCTAAAACCCAAACCACCAAAAAGAGTAGGTTTACACATTTTCACCCAACTCATCCAATGAATTTTAAGGACTAGGCCAGAGGAATTTATTAAAACTATTCTTCAATTTTTTATTAAGATTAGAAGAAATTTTCATAAAAAGAAGAGTATAAAGAGATATAGAAGTAAGCACACTTTTAAGTAACCTTACCTTCAAAAGAGAAAAGCAGGTTCTCCCAAGATGAAATTCTCTAATTGATCTTCTCGATAAGAATATCAAAAAGATGAACCTTTCTTTTACCTTTATCAAGGTTGAAACCCAAATAAGTGATAAGCAAACTATATTTACTACAACTAGTAAAGGCTTAAATCAAGTTCTTCTTCGTAATAGGGATCCATTTAGAACTAAAAAAAATACATTAATTAGAATTGAAGACCAACCCAAAAGCGTCTTGGAAGTGGTTAAGAATTTCCCAACCTCTTTTGATAGACCTTTTGTTAGCATTAGAGAAAGTAACAAAATCATCAGCATAAGCTATATGTGAAATACCAAAATTGCCCTTGATGGAATAATACATGATGGGATAGTTATTAAACACCTTATTAAGATACTTGAATAAATAATCAAAAGTCTTGATAAAAAAATTGGAGAAAGAGGATCTCTCTGTTTGATTCCTCTAGAAGATTTAAAGAAACCACATTTATTACCATTAATCAAAATAGAATAATAGTTGTTATCAAGGATCCTTTTGATTATAAGAAAGGAAGCTTTATTAAAACCTCGAGCCTTGAAACCAAAATGAAATCCCATTTGATAGTGTCAAAGGCTTTCTTAATATCCATCTTAATAAAAATATTACCATTCCTACAATTTTTATCAAGCGCCAAGACCATCTCCTAAGCAATCAAAGCATTTTCAGCAATTGATCTGCCTTTAATGAAAGCATATTGATTCTTAAAAAAAAGAGCCTTGAGATGATCCTGAAATCTGTCAACCACAATTTTAGAATTTGTCTTAGAAAAAACAGTATTAAGACTAATATGCCTAAAATCATCTCAATGTAAAACATTCTTGTTCTTGGGAATAAGAACCAGATTCGAAGCTTTAAAATACTTAGGAAGATCTTTTCCATTAAAGAAATCCTGAACACATAAAATAACAACATTACCAATAATATCCCAATAGGATTTAAAAATGGTAGATGTATAACTGTCATATACCCTGTAGATTTAATATTATTGATAGAGAAAATGACATTTTTAACTTCATTTTGATCAGGAATGGCTGAAAGATCTATCTTAGCCACCAAATTGATATCCTTAGCAAAGAGATCCTTATCAATATCTGTAAGAGAGTTATCATTACATTTAAAAAAATTAGTGTAATAATCAATACCATTAGCTTCAATATTCTCCAAAGAATAAAGAATGTTTCCATTATCATGTTTAATTCTCCTAATATAATTCATCATTCTTCTTTTTTTAATAAGAACATGATAGTAGACAGTGTTTCTATCACCATCCACAAAAAACGGGCCGACCTTTTATGTTTGAAAAAAGCCTCCTCCATGTTAATAAAATTTGTAAATCTATCTTGACTAGAAAGTAGAGTCATCAATCAAATCATTATGTAAAGCACTCTATAAATATTAATAGCACAAAAATTTGTAGATCAATTGAATCAACCTAATAATGTTAACTATATGAGCAAGCTATTAGTTTGAATAAAAGAAAAAAAAAACTCTTAAGGGGTATTTACGTACATACCGCCAAATTATAAAATCCAAAACTTTCATATCATATAAAAAAATACCAACATTAAACTTTTAAAATGTAGAATACATATATGTATGAAGTAAAACCATTATGCACCCATCTCTATTTAATTTGAAGTAAATGGGTGCAAAGTATTGCAAAGGCATTAATTTTAAAAGTATTGATGTTTTGTATGAAGTAAAATGAATGTAGATACATTCCAAACTTGATCGAGTTTTGAATACACAATTTATACTCATTGACTGCACAGAAAGTTGATCACTGCTATCGCTTACCATGCCACCACTGTCTCTTTTCGCCAGCAACAGCAAAAAGCGGCCCACTACTGTTCAATTGCTTTATGTTCGCTACAATTGGGTATCTTCGCCAGCACCACAACCATCCCTGCCCCATTGTCTCCATCCACTATTCATCGCTCGCTATTGCCACCAAACCGTGACACCACCAGAGCTGCCAACCAATGCCCTGCCATGCCTGTCAACATGTTTTATTCTGAAAGTATTTAAGTTTAAACTAAACAAAAATGGTTATCTCTTATACTTATTTTACAGCAAATAAAATAACTTATGGTATTTTAAATACATAAAATATAAAAATTAAATGCTTGCCTTAGAGTCCATTTGGGGCAGCTTATTTGGTGCGGTGGCATTTTGAAAATGCACCTTACATGTTTGGGTAAATTGTGTTTTGACATCTTATGTGTTTTTCAAAAGGCTGAAAACAGTGTTTTCACACCGCACCTATCTAGGTGCGGTGGCAGCTTTGTGACAGCGGTTTGCCTTTTCCAAGAAAAAAAAAATTTGTAATAGCCGCCACACCTAACTTATCAACATATTATTTTTATTTAGTTTATCATCAGATTATTCAATATGCTGCAACTACCCCAAACAGACCCTTAGTTATTAGTTAATATAGTGAAGTCAAATTAGATTCCAAGTCTGTGCTTTTTGTCCAAAGTGGTTGAGCGGTAGCTTGGAATTGTTAGGGTTCTAACAACTGCAATAATTTATTGCTACAGAAGACCCTCTTAATAATAAATAAATAAAAACCCACCCACCATTTTGAACCCGTTTGTTGGCCCAATGTCTAAATTGCAACATTTGATTTTTCTTTTTTGGGGAATTTACATACATACCCTCCAATTTCTATCTATTTTTATATCTACCATCTATGCTTTGTTTTTATATATTTATACCACTTATAATATCCCAACTTTTTCATGTATAGAGTTAGATGGCATGCATGCAAAATTAAAATTTAAATGTTATAAATGTCAATAGATAGGAATTTAGGGGCATGCATGTAAACCTTCCATGTTTCTTCTCTATAATTCTTCTAGGATGTGTTTTAAAATAATATGTATATTTTCCTTTTAGAATAATATAAAAATATTGAAATAAAACTCATAAATGAAACATTGCTATTTACAAATCACGCACCCTCTTTCATTCCTCTTTTTCAAATTCTCGCTCGTAAATCAAAATTCACAATAAAAACTCGGGCGATATTTTTTTATTATTTATCAAATTGTTTCAATTGTCTGATCACAGCACGCACAAATGCATCAATTCAATACTTCAAAAAATCACTTAGATGCCTTATTTGTAAATTTCAATTCTAGGGGTGCTCTCTATGAAATATAGCATTTTTATGAATAAAATGAAATAAAATAAATGAATAAATAAAACAAAAGATAATTATGGTAACTCAGAGAAGGGAAATGACCTAAATAAAATGAAAATTGAAGAAGTCAACTATTAGGCATGGAATTCAACTGATTGAAATGATTTTTGAATGAAATCGCTAATTTCTTTATACCTAAAATATAGACCATCGACACCAACGCTTTGATAATAATTTTAACATCCAATTTTATAAGAGAAAGTACTATAATAATCGTGCCTCATATAAATATATGTCGTCTATTGTGACCCTTAGGTTGGCAGAGTTTGTAAGACATTTGGGCTCACGGGCTTAATCTTGCCTATATGCGGGATAGAATTCTTAGGCACATGAGATTGGTTGGGAGGCTTGTATAATAGCATCTGACTAATCTTTCTATATATATATAAGAGTTAAGTTAATCCACATCACAATAGGAACATTAAATATTATTACTAAAAGCAAATATATAACTACTTGAAAGAAAATACAATAACACAAAGCCTGAAAATTTGAAATATCAACAGACACGACACACACATAAACTATGGTGGGCCATGGGGTGATGTCGGTGCTCAATGAGGGTTTAGAAAATAGCACGAAAGTAGAAAAAGGTGTTCGGCAAGCAGTAAACAATAAGGTGGTCGTTTCGTCGGTGTCGAAGAATAAGCAAACAATAGCTAGCAATGTGGAAGGGTTTCTCGAGGTGATGACAATAATGAGGAATGGCTGAAATAGTGGCGACAACAAAAAAGAAAGAGTTGGACATCAACGATAGCAAAGGTGGGGGTTTAGAACAACAATGGCAACGAAAAGGAAGGACTGGACATGAAATCTACAGGCAAAAACAGTAAACAAGTCTTGTTTTGGGTGGTTACAACGAAGGAGGGAGACTGGGAGAGATGTAGCGAGCATTCGAAAAGTGATAGGGAAGATAATCACCACATGGATACCAAGATACATCCAAAGTACCACCTGAATCATAGGATGCAACTCTCGAAGTGAAGGAGAGATGTCGGCGACTGTCCCAATACAAAACACATGATAAAACTAAAAACCTAAAACACAAAAAAACAAACATATAAGATAGATATGATTGGGCCTTCTCTCACAAGGAGGCGGTAAATCCACATGTGGAAGATCGGTCGACCCTCAAAATCACGATATGAACCAATCCATGTCGTCTAGGTGTCCTTGTACCCAATCCAGATGTGGTAGTGCTCGCGGGATTTCAGCAGGGGCCGCAAATCGTAGCATGGATGGCGAGATTGTAGTAGGGATCGCGAAAAGAGTCCCATGTGAGAAGCTCCCATGTCAGTATCCAGGTTTGGGGGAGCTACAATCTCATCAGTCAACACTTAAGTCTCCTAATAGCAGTCAAGTTGGCCCCATTGAAGATAGCAAAAATGTTACAAGCTCTAGGTAAGTCAGCCTTGTAGACGTTGTTCTTCCAAAACACATCCTGGTATAATAAATATATATCCTATTTTGTCACAACCTAAGCTAAATCTGTATATAAACAAGTATTCTCATGAATCAAGTCTCGAGTCATTTCATCTGTAAATAGCTCTCCAACTTCTCAGGCACCACTGAGTGTATATAATAAACAAGTTTGTAAAGAAGAATCAAGTTGGGACGAAAGCTAAGGCGAACTGACACTGTATATAAACGAGTATTATCACGAATTAGGTCTCAAGTCATTAATCATGTAAACTACTTTTCCAACTTCTCATGCACCGCTAGGCGTATATGATAAACAAGTATGTAAGGAGGAACCGATGTTGGGGAGGAAGCTATGACAGGTTGGAAACTCTCACTAGCAACCGCTTATGAGAGGCATCTTCTTCTTATCTAGTAGGATTTGGACCTCATTGTAGGATTTTGTTCTTCATCAAACTCCTAAGGCAATTTTCAAAGTTGTGATCCATCCCTCCTATCAGGACATCTGTCACTGGATATACTGCTGAACAGAATTCAATATTCGAATAGATTCATATAGCCTTCCAAAAGTCGCGCAAAAAAATCTAATCTCTGCATATTGGACCTTCCTCAGTAGAAGCAACTCAAGAAGTAAATTATATATATATATATATATATATATATATATATATATATATGAAAAGTCTAAAATTATCTAATCAGGGGTTGTCATGTGTTTATTGTCAATTTCTCATACTCAAGGCCATCTTGGACCATTAATGTTAATTTTGTTGGAATCTCACTCAAGGAATCCTGAACTACGTGTTTTTCTCTCTCATCAATTAGAATCTGATACTCTTCCTCCGTGTCATCACATTCTTCAGTATCTACTGTATCATTGCACATTTCTTCAACAACACAACGCCCTGCTCAGTGAAATAGAACATTACCTTGATTGTGCAATCTAATTCAATATGCACATATCAATGGCACTCGAAACATTTCGAAGATGAGAAGAATTTGGGAATGTGATTTGGTTCCACTTGTTCTCCCCTCCGAACTAGTGTATCCTCAAGTGGATATTCTCTCGGGTGTACTCTAGCAGTACGATCCTGGGTTGAACCCGGCCTTTAAGATGTGGTGGGCTCCTGGAGACGTAACATCCAGTCAGCATTAAGCTAGTACTCATTATTGTTGCATCCCTCTTTTCATCTTGAACCAGATAGTAATTTAACTCTTCTCTTCTTGTTGTCAAAGAATCTTCAAGTTCGCGCACCATTGAGATGCACTCCTCATTAACTTGTTGGAGGCTTGTTTCATCATTTCATCGAGTGTTTCCTAATGCATATCCTCCCTAGAAATCTCCAGAACACCTCTTTATGGATTTTTCATAAACAGCATCGTGTTTGTTTCCCATCGGTCAGGATTCCAATTATTGTCTCCTCAGTAGCACGAAAAAGGTTTGGGTTTCTGCATATGGAAGTAGATGTATAGAGCTTACGCATAGTGGAAAGAAAAGTTTTTGGTGGTCGTTTTGAAAAATCAGTAAAGAGAAGATTTATTGGCTGAAAATTGAGTTGGGTATTTGTGAATACTAGAAATCATTGGATAATACTAAGGTTAGACTAGCTCTAATACTAAATAATACCAGAATTAATCCAAACCGCAACAGAAAAGCAATTATTATTACTGAACATAAATATGTGGTTACAACCAACACACCTGAAAGGAAAAAAATATAATAACAAGCCCACCCAAAAACCTAAAATAGCAACAAACACAACACAACATTTAGAGTAGAGTGGATCTTGGGGAGGACGTGGTAGTGGACGACAAGGGTTTGAAAGGCGGTGCAAATGTGGAAAAAGGTTATTGGCAAGCAGAAAACAGCAAGACGGTTATTTCACTGGTGTAAGACAGTAAGCAAACAATAGGGAACCATGTGGGGGGGCTATGAAAACAAGGAGGGTCGAAATGGTGGCAGCAACAAAGAGAAAGGGTTGCGCAGCAGTGGCAGCAAAGGTGGAGGGATTGATCTGCAATAGAGAAGAAAAACAACAAATGGATGCTATTCTAGGCGACAATAACAATGGAAGGCGATCACGAATGACATGGGTAAAATGCAGAAAAGGATATGCAAGATTATCACTACATGGAGATTAAAATACAACTGAAGCATTTCCTGAAATCCGAGGATACAAACCTCAAAGGGAAGAAGAGACGTTGCTGGCTTTTCTGATACAAAACACGAAAACACTAAAAACCTAAAACACGAAAAGCAAATATATAAACATAAGGTAAATAGGAGTGGGCCCGCTGTCATAAGGAGTTGGTAAATCCAAGTATGAAAGATCAACCAGCCCTCATAATCCTGGTGTGAACCAGCCTGCCACCTAGGTTTCGTTGCGTCCAATCCAGATGCGGCAGCGGTAGTGGAATTGCAACCAGAACATGGAAAGGATCCCATGCGGAGAGCTCCCGCACCAATATATATATATATAAACACGGCATTTACATACTTACCACACAATAATTCTATGTATTTATACATCTAACACCTAAACATTCATATTTACATGCATAACATTAAAACCTTTTAACATTATATCAATCACCATCATTATCTTTTTAAAGGTGAAATGTGCCTTTTCATATATAGATTTATGATACCAAAAAGAAAATGTGTAAATATCAAAATGTTAAGAATTGTGGAATCTATATAAATTTATCTATATAATTTAGAAAAGAAACAGTATATCAAAATCTTACACTAAGGTTTGTGTGTAATAACAGGATTTTGCATAGAAAAAGATTTGAAGATAAAGCATATATTTGGAGATCAACATTTGGATAAAATGGAGATATTTATTACAGAAGAATCTGATAGGAGAGGTGGAAAGAATTGCTTGTAATTTCTCTAGTATTTCACAAGAGCAGGCAAAGAAGCATATAGTTCTGCCAAGCATTGAAAAATCCAGTTGAGGAGTTGCTCCTTTGGCAACTCTAGCAGAAGTTCAGCCTGTGGTAGATAGCAAACATAACAGTGCTGCCTCAGCTGATTGAATAATTATATCATTAAATAATTTCATCTGAATGAAACAGAAAGTTTTAGACACTACCGATATTCAAATCATTGAAATTTATAAAACCCACTACTTTTGAAATTATAGTAGCCGGATGGGATGAAAAAAATATACAAAAACGGTTCAAGTCGCACAACTCTGGCATTGGTTATTTTTTTAGGTGCCCATTGGGGCCATTTTACTCCCTTTTTGCCTCAAACTTAGAATCCACTCCTCATTCCTCATTGCTACTCTATAGCTCTGGTCTAGTTTTCTTTTTTAGGCGAGTAAAAACTTTGGGCAGTGTTACTGATGGTCAAAGGTGACGATCAGTTTTCTATTCTGTGTATTTTAATCATCTGTGCTAATGTTAGTTCGGACAATAAATTTTTTATTATATTTTCATTAACCATAATTATTATGTATACAACTTAATCAATTTACTTGCTATTTAGTTGATACGTTTATTAGCATGATTAAACTACACAGTATAACATGAAATGGATACCATGAACTTGGCATAGGATTATCTCTATAAAACTTATTTTATGATGATCTGAACATGTTGTTACGATCCCTAAAGAATTACAATCATTTCCTACCCAATATAACATCAGTGTTCTTTAAATCCAAGGGAAGAAAATCTTCCACCACCCGAATAATCTAAAGTGACAAAATCAGCCCATTACAAACTCCCATGCTTTTATCCACCTATCTCGTTCTCATCATTACGCCAAAGCTTCTTGTGTCAACCATCTCAAGCCCCAATTGCACCACTACTTGAATGGAGAAGTTGTCGGTGGCCCCACTATTTACAAACACCACTACCTCTGGCTCCACAACCAATCTCCAAAGTTTCACACTGTAGTTCGGTGTGAACCCCACAATCGATTTCAACGAGACTTCTACCACATCTTCCACCACAACCTCCATTGTTTCATCATCCCTTGCCTCATCCTCATTACAGACTGTGAGAACTTGCAAGGTATGATCCATGCAAAGGTGTCCTGGGAAAAACATCTAAACACACCGAAAACATAACCTCTTGGCTCACCACTTCTGAATTTTTGTCTTTCTAAGGAATATGAAGGTCACTCAATGCAGCCTCCCTCTAGAATCCCAATGTTTGAATGTTGGGCACCGTCATAGTTGTAGCATCTCAATAAGATGCTCCTATTAGCATATTTCATTGCATTTTCATCTTCAATCAATTGTGCTAATTCAATAGTTTTTTCTAATCCTTGTAGTCCCAAAAAATGAAGTGTTGCTCGAATCTCTGCTTCAACCCTTTGATGAAATTTCCTTGCACTACTGCTTTTGATATCCCTATCAAACGACTAAATAGCATATCAAACTTCTCCATATAATTCATGAAAGACCCTTCCTAGACCAAGGAAAAAAAAAACTACTAATGTAACTTCTCGTGTGATTTTGAAACGCTCCAACAATCGGCCCCTAAATTCTTCTAATCTTCTAATTGTCTGGTGTTGTTCTCTACATTGATAACATACTAGATCCTTCCCTTTCAAACACAGAGCCACCACCATCAATTTTTCTTCCTTTGTTAGCCCATTAACAGCTAAGTATCTCTCAACGAGATAAACCCAATCATAGGCATCTTCTCCTTCAAAGATCGATGTCTTCACTATTCTTATGTGTGAGTTTCCTACCCAATTTTCTTGATTGAAGCTCATTCCACCCATGAAGTAGTGGTTGGATTTCCTTCCTTGATCCATATTGAGTTCCCTTCATCCATAAGTTTGTCTATCCCATAGTCAGTTTTTCTTGCCACGACTCGACCCAGACTTTTAAATTAACAGAGATGAGAGCATACGGTCGGACAGTGAGAATTTTTCATCTTTATTTTTTTAACCAAGTATTAACAAATGAAAGAACTGCTAATCAAACAAAATTTAAACAATATATTTAAATTTACATCATTATTGATTGTCTATATTTTCTATAATATTATCTCTTCCATCATTTAATCAATTAAATTAACCTAAAAAGTCAATTAAAAAATAAGAGTAAGCTAAACAAGTCGATGAATACTTATTCTTAAATTACAATAATATAAAAAAAAAAGCAAAATGCATGCCCAATTAAATTTTTAATAAATTAATATTAACATTTGAGATGTCATTCAGTGAAACTTATTAAATTAAAAGCATGTCAAATATTATTATATATATGTACAACCGTCACAAGTACACCGTCTAAAAATTTACACCAATTAAGGTACTTCAATATCGATATTTTTTTTCATATGTATGCACAAGTACCTTAGTGTTCTCCTACTAATATTATAAATAGTTGACTCCATTATGGTCAATTATGCACATACAATCATACAATAATAATACTTTATTCACATTTATATGACTGTTAATATTTTTACATAAGATTTAATATCTGTGATAAATTAAACAAAGCTAAGCATACATATCATTTTTACAATATTAACAAAATTTAATAGAATCATAAATCATGTGTATGCACTACCATAACAGTAATAATAAATGTATTTTGTCAAGAATATGAGTACACACTTCAATGTCAATTAATTTGTTGTTTGATTGGTCTTGACGTTGACTTTTCTAAAATGGAAAGCCTAAAATAAACATGATATTCATATTAAAATTTAATCTTGTTGATTTTGTTATTATAAATTTAATAATTTTAATTATTTTAATTAGCTAAAAATTTTCATTATTTTGCTTTATAAAATCCCAATTAAATTCATTAATTAAACTTATAATATAAATCTAATCTTTATATATATAAAAATAAGCTTTATTAAATAACTTAACTCAAATATTTAAACCTTGCCCTTTCTCTTTCGGTTAAGCCCTAACTCGCAATAATACGAGAGGCATCTTCCCTCTGCGAGATCTGAATCGCGTGAGAGCTGGTTTCGGCTCCCTCCCACACGAACTCAACCAGTTGCCTCCTTCCTTTGTACGGTAGCAATGTACGCAA
The DNA here is from genome assembly GCA_003013225.1 of Phalaenopsis aphrodite. Classification (NCBI taxonomy): domain Eukaryota; kingdom Viridiplantae; phylum Streptophyta; class Magnoliopsida; order Asparagales; family Orchidaceae; genus Phalaenopsis; species Phalaenopsis aphrodite. Next base: position 8,972,293 of record NEWO01000002.1, on the reverse strand, counting down.
ACCCAGAAGAGCTTTTCCTTCAAACGTGGCTCGTTGCCAATGTGGTTTCCTCCTCTGCTCAACACCGAAGCAAGTCAGTTGAAACCCTAACTTACGCTTGACGTCTCCCGCATCGTTCGACAACCAAAAAAGTAAATCTCGCCTTGGTTGTGGTGTTTTATAGGTGAACTCGTCTCCGTGTCTTTCGATCTGTTCGGTTCCCTGACTACTTCCACTTCTTCGGTTTTCTCATTTCATCTTCTAGTTGTTTGTTTCTTCTTCCAAAGTAACTGAAACGGAATTTTACAATGTTTCCCACTTAAATTTAGTCCTCGAAATTTAAAAACAGACTGCAAGTCACATCTCATTAAATCGGTCAACATTAGTTATCCATAATTTTTTTATAACTTTTATAATTTCAGGTGTATTACTACATGTGAATGAATATAATTATTAATTTGAGTTAACTTCAATTTCTAATTTTTTATTATTATTAAAATTTTCTTATAATTACCTTATTGCCTTTTTCATTCATATTACATTAATTAATCTTAAAAATTGGCTCTGATATTACTTTTGTCACGATCCAACCCGAGGCTTGAAATTAATCAAAGCGGGAACAAACAGTCTGACGATGAGAATTAAATTTTCCATCTTTATTATTTTATAAATATTAACTAATGAAAAAGTCGCTAAACAAATTAAATTAAAATAATATATTTAAATTTACCTCATTTAAGAAGTTTATGACATCCGTTTGATCTGCAAAAACTTTTTTTTATAAGCCGACAAGTTCCCCTATAAACATTATCCCTTTTACCGCTCATATTTTAATCAATTAAATTAACATTAAAAGTTAGTTTAAAAATAACAGTGAATTAAACGAGCAGTAAATACTCATATTCCTAAACTATAGTAAAACAAGAAAAAAAGCAAAATAAATGTCAATTAAATTTTTATTAAATCAATTTAACATTTGAGATATTATTCAATAAATCTTACTATATCAATAGCATATCAATATCATTATATATATATGTACAAACATCACAAAATCATCGTCTAAAAATTTATATCAATTAAGGTACATCAATATTAATATATGAGTACCATAACTGGATGAATGCATCACAGAGAATCATGTACAAACAAACATACAATAATAATATTTCATTCTCATTTGCATAACAATCAATATTTTTGTACAATATTCAACATCTGTGATAATTTAAACAAAGTTGAGCACACATAATAGAACCATAAATCATGGGTATGCAATACTATAACAGTAACAGTAAATGCATTTTGCCGACAAGAAATAAAATATCACTATAGTAAAAGAATGTGAGTACTCACCCCAATATCGATTAATCTATTATTTAATTTGCATTGACGTCAACTCTTCTAAAATAGAAAGCCTAGATAAACATGATATTCATATTAAAATTTAATTTTATTGATTATGTTATCACAGATTTAATAATTTAAATTATTTTAATTTGCTAAAAATTTACACTATTTTACTTTATAAAATCCAAATTAAATTTATAATATAAATCTAAACTTTATATATATAAATATAAGCTTTATTAAATAACTTAAATAAAAAATATAAGCCTTACCCTTTTTCTTTTGGTCGAGCCCTAAATCGCAGCCACGCGAGAGACCTTTTCCCTTCGCAAGATCTGAAATGCACAAGAGTTGGCTTCGGCTCTCTCCCGCACAAACTCAACTCACCTCCTCCTCCTTCCTTTGTATGGATGCAATGTACGCACACCCGGGAGAGCTTCTCATTCAATCGCAGCTCGTTACCAATGTTGGTTCCTCCTCTTTTGCTCATCGCCGAAGCTGCCTCCTACTCCGTTTGACACAGATGCAAGCTAGGTGAAAACGCCAGCTAATGCTCGACGTCTCCCGCACCATTCGACTCTCAGGTAAGTAAATCTAGTATTGGCCCGTTGTTTTATAAACGAAACCTTCTCCTCGTTTCCTCTTCCCTCTGTTCGGTTACCCGACTCCTTACTTCCACTTCTTCGACTTCCTCATTTTCTCATCCGGTTGTTCGTTTCTTCTTTCTTGAGTAACTGAAATGGGACTTTACACCTCTATTCTCGTAAGCTCTCGAATTGGCTTTCCCCCTAGGAGGCTTCCACACTTTCTGTAGCAAAAGGCACTGTGTGGTTGGATGCAACCCTCGGCCAGGCTCCCACCCACCATGGTTCCCTGCTCAGGCTGAAATCCTTTGAATATATCTTTTCTAGCCCCAAATCGAACGCCACCATCCTATTACACCCATTGTTGTTCACTCCAGCCCTCCTGAGGTAGTGTGGTCCCTCCCAATAAAACTATTTCAAATCGGTCTTCTCTTGACCCGAATTGCACGCCACTGTCCCATTTTGCCAGCTTTCCTTCATTCCAACACTCTTGATGTGGCTCGATCCCTTCTTGTTGTTGTCGCTTGAGTCTAATCCAGACATTGTTGCTCGATCACAAATTCTTAATCTACTTATAATGGCCTATTTCTGGTGCCTCTATAAGAACATTTGATACTAGCCGCTCACTGAAGACAAGAACATCAGGCTGAGAACCCACGATTGCAGCCTCATTTTTATGTGAAGTGGTCAATGCACTCAAATATATCCATGGACACATTTAACAGATCAATGTCATCGAAGTTGTGTCCTGAAGATAGTGTTTTTTTTTTTTCAGCAGCAGGAAACTCCTCAGTAGAGGCGTCGAAATTCTTCCAGGAGATGTGCATACAAGAGAAAGTAGTTATTCCGGGAGATTGGTATACAGGAGCGAGTCTGCCAATGCTTAAGAATGTATTCATTAAAGTTAACATAAAATTTTGATATTTTGTATCCATAATGGACGAAGGACTTCCACTCTTAAAAATTACAATATTCTAGATAATCCTAAAACTTTAAAGACTGATCTACACGCTCCAATTCCTATTTTGGGCTTTAAAATCATTTTGAAGGTTGATGTTGATCCCAGTGTGTCTATCTTGACCAAGATAAGACTTTCACATATCTCTAATGCATTTACGAAACCTACTAATATCAATTGAACCGAGGAACAGAAGCTTTTAATATAATTGGAAAATCTCAATAAAATATTGGAACTGACCTTGATTTCGGTGCCATTATAAGTAAGAGAGTTACGATGTATGTCCGATGCCATGGCCTCAGTCATAAGCTTAAACACCTTCTTACTCATGTTGGTTGTCATAATAACTCTCTTTCCATACGCATAGATCCGGGTTATACCAAGATCTGCTGCCATACGCCTTACATAAAGCTTTTTTAGAAGCATCTGTAGAATATGCCTGGAAGCTTAAAATCTAAATAGAAATGTCACTAATATTGGACACTAATAAAGCACATTTAACATAACTCATCATTTTTTTACCTCCATAGAACGAGGTTCTTTTCCATATTGCTGACGCAGCTGCTCAGTGAATTGCATCAGGCTCCAGATGTCACTTTCAGCTGCTCTTTCTGCTTCGCTAATTAATTCAACAGGATTCTTAATATTGCTTATATATTCCGAAGAAAGGCGGGGAGTAATATTTACATCAAACTGTTTAAACAGAGAAAAATGAATAATGCATAAATATCTAATTTATAAATATAATGCCCTTCAGAATAAGTTAAGAATACCTGTGCATCTTTGTAAGAAACTGAGATAACACGGTGTTCATCAACCTGAGAAGTCAAGGTAACCAAGAAGTCAATATTTATCTAAAAAACTTTACAAGGGATTGACCAGCTTTCCATTAACTAGACATGTTCTCGGCTGAATTTTTAATGCAATTATAGTCTGCAAACCAGAAGAATATTTGAAATATACCAATCACAATAAGCTGGGGAATCATATTATATTAATGGGAAATTTACATGCGTAGCAACTTAACTTTCATATTATATACATAGCACTTTGGTGTTCTAAAACTATGGATGAGAAAGTGCATTTCACTTTTAAAAAGTCATAATAGCACAATTTCTGTGTTATATAAAAATTTCAGTGCTGGGTGTACTCTGGTTCAATGTTATCCCCCTTTGCATTAAAACCAAGTTACTAGAAATTTATTTGAACAGGAAAGATATAATATCAAAAAAGAATATCAATAGGTTCCTCCTATCGCTGCTTTTAGAGAATTGCAAGACTACTTGCAGAATTATCATTTCTGCTACCAGTGATATGCATTTTCTGGTTCAATGTTATCCTCCTCTGGATTAACATGTTAGTAGAGACAGTCAATTAATCAGCAAAAGATAACATAAGAAAAATCACTAAGTTCCTCCATTCGTCCAGTTTTAGAGAATTAAAAGGCTACTAATGAAGGAAGCTAACTGACACCAAAAATGAGAGTAGGAATATAAAGCTGTTTACCAGCCATCATACTTGGCCATTCTGCTATAAAGTAATTTTAATTTTGTTTTTAAAAATATATATATATTGCTAATATTTCATTAATAATAAGATGGGCACGAGACTAATTTCAATTATTTTGAGGGCCCATGAAGTTCAGTTATAGTTTTTTTCTGACACCACTTAGTTAAAGAATTGAACTGGAGCAAAAGAATTCCTTCATATCATAGCCGGCAATCTTAAGCTTGTGGCCTATGCCCTGAAAGCAAGACGCCTTTGGTGTATCAACTTCATAATAGTAACTGAATAATTTAACAACCGAAAGAAATCCATGCTAATATTGATTTCTTGCTATTATCCTTAGCCCTTTAGAGACTATTCAGTCAATGGTTTTAAAGGTAAGTATTATTAACAGTTTAGCATACCGCATAATACCTTTGATAAGCTCTCAAAAAGCATCTCAAAGAAAAGATCAACTCCAACATTGCCAATATCCCCACTCTGCTGCTCGCCAAATATGCTTCCAAATCCTCTTATCCCCATGTCCCTCTCAGCCAACTGAAAGCCTTGCCCAAGTTCCTGATATTCCTCAATAGCAGCAAGCCTCTCCTAAGATGGAAAGAAGAAGCCACAATAAATACATACAGTTAGATAAACTATTGGTCAAATGACATGATTTTACAGCATCAAACAAGGAAAATGTTACCTCATTATAAGATAAAAATCAATATCACAGGACTACCAATACATTGAATTAGCCAATGAAAGAGAATTACAAACGACTCACCAGAGCTTGCTCTGAGAGCAATGATTTGTCAGGATAAAATAAATATGCATAAGCCACTTTATCGGCTCGGCCAACTCTTCCACGCAACTAAGAAATAAAAAGTTGAAGTTGTCAAATTAAAATGTCAGGAAATAAGGCAAGATAGAATAATATACAGTAAGGAGAAAATTTTCTCCATGCTACCAGAGGTTTGAACAGTAGTCACTTTTACAAACCAAAGAGTGCAGCAGATGACTTGATAATACTTCATGGACAAATCATGTACTGTGCTCAAGGACACTTTTTTTTAACAAAATAATGTCATTATAGGGGGCACTGGTTCAACAATATTTAGTTCTTAGGATCAGGACATTTCGCATAAGTGTTTCACTCTTTTTCAAACTAACATACAAATATTAAAAAATTCATGACAACTACGAACCAAACCAACATGCTTTCAATTTTATGCACAAATATCTTTGTAGCTGGACTAGCTCTACCAGTCCAGCTAGTGTACTAAGGATCCACAACCGAGACTTTCTATATTCTTAATCAACAAAAGCGAAAGCCAAAGTTGTAGCCATCCTTTTAATGGGATGCTGCGTGCAGTTTTCCTCCTGCTAAAATAATACCTAAAAAACTCCTTTTAAAAATTTAGCCAACGATGATGTGATGGGAAAAAGAGTGCATAACAAAATCAATTCATCAAACAAGAATACAAATCCGTGGAATGATATTAGGGTTTGATGTCAAATTTATAGAGTTACGGAATCAAAATGTTAAATTTTATGGCATGAAACTATATCTGAAAATAGATCTGCCCAACCATCAATACAAATAAAAACATATTTATTTATATATAATTATTGATGAGCCCAATTCAGACGCTTACCTGATACAACTGAGCCAACCCAAACTGTTGGACTTCCTGAATTATTATGGTATTAGCATTTTGGATATTCAACCCATTTTCAACTATGTTTGTAGAGATAAGGACCTTGATATCTCCAAGGGCAAACATTTTCATTGTTTCTTCTAGTTGTTTTGAGTATTGCTGTCAAAAACAACATTATAACTTTTCAGCAGTAAAACAAAAGAGGTCATCAAAGAGATAGAAAATATAAATACAATCAACAATGATTAGTAAGTACTCAAGAAAAAAATTCCTTGCAGAGTAATATTAGATCTGAAAAAAAAACTTAATGGCAAGCTAAAGCTCTCGTAATGCAAATTTTACAATAATCATTATCCGATCTCAATAACTCTTTGAGTTAGCAATAATATTATTACCAGAGTTAACCAATAATAATGAGAAAAGCAAATATTATTACCAAAATCAAATAGAAAACTACAACCAACCAAATGAAAATAGGGAATAACAAAAAACATGACGCAAGGCATGCGACTAGGGTGAATCTAAAGTGGTTGTGGTGGTTGTTAGGGGCTTGGAAAGTTGGTGGCAAGGTAGGGAAGTGAAGGACGGCTGGTACAGCAGCGAAACAGCAATGCTTTGCTGATTTGGGCAGTGGCAGCAAGGCAGCAGGTGTCGGACAGCAGTAAAACAGGAATGAGAGGAGATTCTGGGCGGCAGCGGCAATGCAGGATGGCTGGAAAAAGATAAAACAGGGCGGCAGCACATAGCAACGATGGTTGGAGAGCCTGTCAATCAGTAATATATCATCCAAAAATATGGAATTATTGACCACATTTTAAGAAAATGAGGAAAGGTAATATGAATATAATTAATTATATTTGACCTAGACAAACAAATGAATTTCCAAAGTAGCATCCATTCAGGAGAAATTTGTGAATGATGAGCGCTAAATAAGCTTAAATTAAAAGAAACGTTGTATCAATGAGCTGTCATAATTTGACACTAAGAAAAACTAAAGAAAATATGCACGGTTTACAAAAATTATTCGGTCAAAACAGACGCCACGTTTGAAGCAAGCAAACCTTCCCATGAGCAATAGCAATCATAACATCTGGAAATGACTGCTCAAGAAATTCCATCACCTCTTCTAAGCCTGCCAAAAATAGCAAAAATTATGTAGTCTCATATTGTAACTCAATAATCAAAATCATTCTTATGCTGACTGAACCATTTGAGAGTCAAACATGATCTGTAGATGGTAGTTGAGCATGACATAAAAGTTGACATTCTAAACTATTAAATATATTTGGATGGTACAAAACTAAATATAATCATCAGCAGAGCCTAAGAATAAATTAATCCTACTACAAATACCACGTCATATACTTAATATAGATTTAGGCCAATTCTGTTATGACAGAACAGTATGAACCCAACATCAATCATGCAAGGATGAAAGATAGAATACACTTGATTTGCAAACTGCAGCTTCTAAACATTTCAAAATAAAAAAAATGCATTCACGATATGATGTGATTTAACACAACCATAGTTTTTATTATATGTTCATCTCCCATACATGATGCTGACAGAAAGTGATAAATTCCAATAACATATTAGCACAAAATAATCTGAAAATATCGCACAAAGTTTTTTTAAAAAAAAAAGTTATCTACCAAAAGTGGAAAAAAAATAATTACCTTTAATTCGAGGAAGAACATAGAAAACTTGACCACCACGGTCTAGCTCAAATTTGATTGCAGATAGAACCTTTTCTTTACAATAGGCTGAGAGGTGAGTCTTTATAGGAACTCTTTCTGGGGGTGGTGTTGAAATTAAACTGAAATAGAATCAGGATGAGGAATGTCGGACAAATAAAAGAACCTAGTTTAAAATACATTTAAAGAAAAAGCTTTCGAGACACTATGGTTGAATGAAATAAACAAACACGCTACAACAACAAAGCCATAATTCCACCACGTGGGGCCGGAAACATGAATCCTTTTTCTCCATTGAGTCCTACTTAGTGTCATATTTTCATTTAGTTCTAATAAATTAAGATCATTTTTTATACAAACACGCTAAGGAATATAATTTAAAAACCCTTCTTTAATGTATTTATCCACTTACTATTAAGAGTTTATCGTGTTTGTATTTTGCTTAAGCAGCAGAAGTCCTTTGAAATATGAAAATAAAGGACATCCAAAATGAATTAAGAATACATGTGGATCATATGTACAGAAATTTAATAGAAATCAGGGTGAAAATTGCACAATAATAAGGACTCAGGCAGTCGTGCTTGAAGGAGCCCTTATTTAACAAAAAGTGCAGGCAAATAATGATGTTGACGTACATCAAAATCATTCTAGCATTTTCTAGATTACTTGAAATTTCATTGTAGTGTTAACTTCTTTCGATGATAGGATTTTTGGGACTTATCGTATATAATTTTCAAAAAGTTTCATCTTATCTAATAACTGAATTTCTATAAATAGAGATCCAAATCCTTGTTATGTAATTATTTATTAAAGAATAAATTTGAATCTAAGATTCTACCCCACTCCCCCACCGCCGGGTTCCAATGGGGGGGAGGATCGGGGATTTTAAATGCAGAGGATTGAGCCGAAACAAGGGGAATGAGCTATGCAAGGGTATAAACGATGCGAAGAAGGAATGAGAGAAGTCGAGATGGGTATGGCAAAGGAGTGATTTTCACCCTAAATACATGGGGGGACCCACCATAGGGCAAGGAAGTTGGGATGGAGATGCTAGAGTTAGAAAATTGAAGATTTCGAAGAATAGCTCTTTAGCCACTACATTATTAGGTGTTAATCTTAATTTTGTTCATTCTTAAATAATTAATTCTAATACAACTGATCATATGACTGGTTGTTCAAAATTATGCTCATTCTAAAAACTTGATCGATAGTTCTCTCTCAATAATTATTGGGATAGAAACTATCAAACTCACGTCATTATTAACCTTTTGCAACATGTTGCATGTTCTGGATTTGTCTTGTAATTTATTGTTCATTAGTAAAATTACTTCTAATTATCAGTGTCAAACTAATTTATAATCTTCTTATTGTGATTTTCAAGAATTGACCACTGGGGAATGATTGGCAATGCTAAATAAATGGACTATTATTTGACAATCAGCTTGATGTGAATAGACAAAGTCAAATTACTTAATTTGATTATGGGTTTGTTTCCTAAATCAGTGATAATATGTTATAACATTATAGGTTAAGTCATCCTAATTTTCAGTATTTAAAATTCTTGTTTCCCAATTTATTTCAGAATAAAAATTTATCATTTTTCCAATATGAAATTTGCCAGTTTGTGAAACATCATCTCAAGTTCTTTTCTCTCCAAACTTACTAACGAGTTACAAAATTTACTCTGATTCATAATGACATGTGCGCTCCATGTAAACATACTCTCAAAAAAATGATTTGTGAGCTTCACTGATAATCAAACAATATTAAATTTGGTGTGTTTAATGAAAAAAAAAACTGAAGTGAAAATAATTTTTAAAAGCTTCTACACCATGATACATACACAATTTCAAAAAAATTATGCAAATATTACGGACTAATAATGACCAAGATTATTTCAAAAATATTTTTAGTTAATTTTTTCCAAAAAAATAAATAGTTCATCAAAGCTCTTATGTCAACACCCCACAACAAAATAGATGGATAAAAGAAAAAACAAAAAATTAATGGAAGCAGCTAGAACATTGTTATTTATAAATCAGGTGTCAAAATATCTTTGGATTGAAGCAGTTCTTACTGCTACATTCTTCGTCAGCAGAACAGCCAATTGAACATTGAAACATGTTTTGATATTTATCGTAAAATTTACCCAACTAATCGGCTCTCGCCTTCCTTACCTCCAAAGATATTTGGGTGTATTGCATTTGTTCACATTCATAATCATAATTAATAAAAACTTGAACCCCAAGCCAAGTTATGTTCCTACAAAAAAGGGGTATAAATGTTTTGATTATATTTCTAAGAAAATATTTATTACTAGGATGTTGCCTACAATCATTTTTTACACCTCGTTTTCAAGAGGGCAAAACAAAGAATCGACTAATACTTTTCATAATTTTCTTCAAAACAAAAACTCACAAAATAATCTCTCTTCAATTTTGATTGTTCAGCTAAGAAATTCAAGCTATATTCTATATCAGGAGAAAGTGGGTCGAGTTTTTTAGATATTGAAGAAAATTAAAATCTTTCTACACTGTCATCTCGCGATGTTCATAATCATATATTAACTAACGAAGAGGAAAGAAGAAAATGAACTTCGAAATTGGTACTGTTTGACATTGTCTACTCAAGACAAATGACAACTCAAAAAAAAGAATCTACGAATCATTTGCACTATCCAGGATCCATGAACCCTCCAAGTCCAATTCTCACTAAGCATTTACCCCATGATCAGTCCACTTCACCTTTGAGTTTTTAGTCTTTTAATCTTGGACCTGAGTCTAGCCTTAATCATAAATCTAATGATCTTGATCTTCCCATGACTATTTGTAAGGGGGTGAGGTCTTGCACCCAATATTCATTGTCTCATTATGTGTTTTTTGGGCTTTTATCTCACATTTGCTTTGTATGGAAATTCCAAACATTGTGTAGGATGCTCTAAAAGTTCCCAAGTTGAAGGAGGAAATAAGAACTCTTAAAAAAATGGCATGTGGGAATTGGTCGATCTACCTAGAGAGAAGAAAAGTGTCGGATGCAAATGGGTGTTTATAGTCAAGTATAATAATGATAGCTCTCTAAAACAGTACAAAGCTCGATTGGTTGCCAAGAGATTTAATCAGATCTATGGCATTGATTACTTAGGGGCATTCGCCCATGTAGCAAAACTAAAGTCAAAGTATTTTTGTCACTTATAGCTAATCTTGACCGACCCCTACAGCAATTGGATATTAAAAATGCATTTCTCAATGGAAACTTAGAGGAAGAAGCATATATGGATACACCTCTAGAATTTAGAGAAAAGTTAGACATAAAAATGTGTATACTAAAAAAGTCCTTATACGAGTTGAAGCAGTCACTAAGAGTGTTGTTTGATAAATTTATATTGTTCATTAAAGGTCAGAGCGATATTTGGGGTATTTCCTTGACACCAAGGTTACTAGATTAAAGAAAGTGATAGTTTTTTTCCCAACGGAAGTATGTTCTTGATCTTCTAGAGGAAAGTGGGATGAGAGATTGTAAATCTGCAGACACTCCAATTAATCCCAATCAGAAATTGAGAGATGAGAAGTGACCTAGAGAATACAGCTTGATATCAAAAGTTGGTGAGAAAGTTGATATACTTATCACATACACGGTCAAATATCACCTTGATTGTAACTTTGATAAGCCAATTTGTGCAATAACCCAAAGAGAAACATCTTGAAGCAGTTAAAAGGGTTCTCAGATGCCTAAAATGTACACCAAACAAGGGCGTACTCTTTCATAAGATCACAAAACATAACATAAAGGCATAAACTGATGCATACGCGGGCTTGGTCGTTTACAAGAGATCGACGTTCGAATCTTGTACTTGTGTCTGAGGAAATCTGGTTACATGGCAAAGCAAGAAACATAATGCGGTAACGAAAAGTAATGTCAATGTAGAATATCAAGATATGGCTAATATGGAGTATGTGAGATGTTATGGCTGAAGAAAATTCTTGAAGTATTATGGATCCTAATAAATGTGTCAATGAAGTTGTACTATGATAATAAAACTGTCATAAGCATTGCAAAAAATCTAGTGCAACCTGATCGCACAAAACATGTGGAGATTGATAGACACTTCATAGAACAGAAGATTGATTGTGAAACTATTTGCATATCTTTTACTCTAACAGCTCATAGCATAAATATCTTCATAAAAAAACTTTTCAAGCCTAGTTTTGAGTTGCTTGTAAGCAAGTTGAGCGTGATAGATATTTAGGCTTCAACTTGAGGGGTTATCAGAATGTTAGAAATGTCTACTTTTTAAATCTTCTATTTTTATTACTTTCTATTTTTAGTAGTTTCTATTTTAGAATTATCTATCGCTAGTAACTCTTATTTTCTTTTGTTTTCCTCTTTTCTAGCCTAAGAAATTTGTGGTTGATTTTGTGGCTTTCCTAATGTGGTGGTCTTCCTTAATATTTATCTTGTAATCGAGTCTCAAGAAATTGAGAAAAAATTAATATCTTCCCCCTAAAAACTACAAGAACCACTCTCCTACAACTCAAAGGCCAACATGCGAAAGAAGCCCTCATTGACTTCACCACAGATATTTTCCAAATTTTATAAGAACTTTACCAATACAATGTTGCAAAATTTAGGGAAATTTTCCAAATACACGGTAGCTTAACCCTAAAGGGTTTGTTTGACCTTTTAGGAAGACTGTTACACAGTCCAGTGAATAAAAAATCTTCCCCATAATGTGCTTTGTGCAGGAGCACATTTTATCTATTTATTTGATTTGATTTACAACATTTCAAATTTTTGCACAATATCTATCAATTAGTGCTTTTTTGTTTTGATGGATCCTTGCCAATGATTGGTGTAAAATTTGTGAAAGGATAATATAAAAATAAGTAAGATATTGTTGGAACACCAAACTGATACTATATTTAGTGGAAGAAAACAAATTCGTAGAGTTACCTAGCATCACGGAACCCAGTCAAAGCCAAGTAAAGCGTTCGGGGAATAGGTGTGGCAGAAAGAGTGAGAACATCAACTGAAGTTTTCAATGATGCTATCTTCTCTTTCTGCTTTACGCCAAACCTCTGTCAATCAAAAACTAGAGATATGAAAATCAGTCAGCCTCCATGTTCAACACAATCACTTCAATAAAATGGAAACTAAGCAAAAGTTTCTGCACTGCAGTAATGTGAACAGTACGAAATGGTAGAACATCAATACATGTTGCAACAAGTTTGCAGTGCGCAACATGACTGAAGTACAATTACGTATGCACTTCACAAAGAAAACTATATAGTTATTTTGATTTTAAATTGCAATTCTAGTAATTTTTTTAGGGTGGGTTTGAAACTGGAAGTTGGCCTAAAATGATTATCAATACATGTTGCAACAAGTTTGCAGTGCGCAACATGACTAAGTACAATTACGTATGCACTTCACAAAGAAAACTATATAGTTATTTTGATTTTAAATTGCAATTCTAGTAATTTTTTTTAGGTTGGCCTATAATGATTATCAATTAAAACAGCAATTGACAATGAAATAAAGGGAAATTTACATACCTGCCACACAATTCTTATATATTTACAAATCTCACACCTAAACTTCCATATTTACATACATAATACTTTGGTTCTTTAAACCTATGCATGAAAAGGTGTATTTTAAATTTAAAAATTGTAAATATGAAAGTTTAGGTGTGAAATATGTAAAATACATAAGAATTGTGTGCTATGTATGTAAATGCCCCTAAAATAAATTTGCTGATATCCTTATTTACACTACAAACAACCATGTTTTTGCACTTTTTCATTGTTTATACGGTATCTTCTTTTGCTGACAACCATGAGGATATTCATCAATTCCTTACTGATCAATATTACAAGGTTTTTAGTCAATAAGCTTGATGGTTTATAGCGAGATCCAAACAGAAAATTCACTAATGTACCACAAAGGAGCAACTAGGAGCCCAAATATCGCATCTAATTATGGAACTTAAGAATAAGAAGAAGAATATGATCACCAAAAAGACAGCAGTAGACTTCAACATTGAGCAAAGTTCAAGTTACTAATCAAAAACCAGATTCAAGCGGTTTAATAAAAGAATTAATTAATAAACACTAAAAATTAAGGACTGATATTTAGAACATACAGCCAAGAATCAATTAAACAGTCAAAAAATTCCATGAAAGAAAAAGAAATAAAATTCCTTTCTCAATAACAGAATATAAATTGCTAAAATTTAAGTAAAGAAACCAATTAAATGTTTCTAGCTATTTTACATGTTCGACTAGATAATATGATAATAGCAAACAGTCTCAAAAGGTTTCATGGTGTCGTAGATAAAGGAAAACCTGTTCCTCATCAACGATGAGAAGGCCGAGATTGCTGTAAACCACGCGATCGCCAAGAAGAGCATGAGTTCCAACAATTATGTCCAAATCCCCATTCTTGATCAATGAAAGATGTTCCTCTTTCTCCGACTTCGTCTGAAAAATAAATCAAATTTAGCTTGAAGATATGAACATGGAATAAAAAGTTGTGAGAACGATTTGTATTGATGTGGCTATGCATTATCTGCTAATGTGACAACTCTAGGTACCTCCAAACATTCATGATAATTACAGCTTATATATCCTCATAATAAGTGCAAGGAGAAATCATAAGGCCCATAGCAATAAAATCAAGGTCAATTAAACACCTTTTAGTATTTTTCCATTTATGGCATCATGACAGTCATCAACAATCATAGCTTCCATGATTTAAAGCTTCTATTTCACAATAGCACAATGGTGGAGACTAGAAATCCTTTAAAGGCGATATTCCTCTCCAATATACCAAGTAAGTCAAAATTATTTGACTACATCTATATATCTATATATTTTATATGAATATTGTCAAGTCATATTGAGAGAGAATATTTTGCATAAAACTCCAAAATAACAAGCGATGCGGGCCCATCCGCCAAAGCCACTGGATCCCCAATCCAGTGACTCCCGATCACAGGAATTAAGTGATTGGAATCGGGAGTTCCACGGCCCTAGGAAGACCGAATAGGAATTTTTCATGCGGTTAAAAATATCCACAGGAATCCTTGCTATTTTAACTTATTTCAAATTTATTTTTTCTCTAGTTTGAGTTATTTTCTATTATGAATCTATTTGTCTTGTCTTTCTCTGTTGGAGGGACTTTTGGGTGGTATGTATGTAACCTGAAAAGATTGAGGTGGTGATCTCTTCCGATCGTTTGTAGGCCTCTTTCGTCATCCAACTTATCATACACAGCTGTTCACAGCAGGGAACCCACAGTTTTTCGTTGGAGGGACTTTTGACTTGGTTTATTTATTTTGGAAATGTCTCTCCTAGTTTTCTCTATGGAGTGTTGTATCCTTGGATTTTCTTTCAAGTAGTGTGTCCGTAGCCTATAGAATTGAGGTAGTGATCTCTCCCAGATGTTCGAAGACCTCCTTCGTAACTTGTTGTAAGGCACTGTTTGCAGCAGGAAACTCACTGTTTTCAATTCTGGTTCACTGTCCAATCACTCATACCTTGCCGATTCATCATTTGGCTGTGTAGTTTTAAGTCCGAACAGCAGTTGAACTCATCACACCTGCTGTCCCACCTCATATTTCGCTTCCTACAGTCTTCCCAACGCTGCCGCCTGCTGTTTACAACCGTAAACCACGTCTTTCCTACTTCCAGTTCACAGTTCCATCACCATTCACACCAGTTTTCAGCCTCCATCCACCCTCACCACTCATATAATCAATCCTATAACTTTTTCAACACCTTTTTGTGTGTTATCACGCCATCTGAAAACCCTAGAACAGTATCAACTGGTATCAAAGCCCGAAAAGGTCTAAGATTTTTTATGATTGTCTTTATATGTCCCAATCCAAAATTCCAAATAATAATAATAATAATTCTAGCCATACACAATTCCTACCGTAATTCCTAGAACCAACAACAAAACCTTTGTCCCATTAAGTGGGGTTGGCGACAAGAATCCTTTTTCTCCATTGAGCCCTATCTAGTGTCATATTTTCATTTAATTCTAATAAATTAAGATCATTTTTTATGCAATATGCCCAAATCATCCTAGGTCTACCTCTGTCTTTCTTAACATAAATTGAATCTAAAACATCTATTCATCTAATTGGATCATCATATAGTCGACGTTTACTGTGACCAAACCATCTAAGACGACTCTCTAATTTTGTCTGTTACTGGAGCTACACCAAATCTATCACGGATATATTCATTTCGCATTTTGTCTTTAAGTGTAAAGTCACTCATCCACCATAATTCCTAGACTCAATCTTAAAATTTCAAAAGCCAATTTCCTCACCTCTACTGAAAATTTCATCCCAACACCTACATCAAAAAACTAAGCCCCCGACCAACATTGATTTACACTCCTACAATCGTCAAAGGCCTGATCGGGAGAAAAGAATGTCATGTCGCCAATGAGAAACCCTTAACGAGATGTCCAGGAACTTAATATAGATTAACTGCAACAAAAAATCTTCCAACTGCAAAAGAGGTTTGTCAAAATTGAGAGAAGACAATTTGATGAAATAACCTGTATTCATAATGGTGATTCGTCAGATCGAGATGAGGAAATGAATTCCTTCCACCATGCAGTTTCAATGACGACAAACCAATACTCCAATAATTTAATCATATCGGAGAAGCTAGGATTTTGGAGTGAAGATTGACGTGTCAAATTTTGGCGGACACCTGGGTGTGGACTAGTTTATCTAGTGGCTCTAGAGAGTGGAACGGGCCTTTGAAAAAAATGATATCCCACATGATAGAATGATAAAAGCTAGCCACAATGAAGCTAAAGAATAGGGCATCTCCGGGTGAGATAACTAAAACTTACTCGACAGCAGAAAGGGAAAAACAAAATTACTATGTCATCGAAGATAAAATAGGAGATGCAAGCAACTACCTTCCTTCGCATTACCTACAAGATATGTTCGTAAAACTTCATTTGTCTCCATTTATCTAAGAGATTCTTCTACGGAGTACATGAATGAGTTAGAGCATCTTATGTTGAAACGTCGGCCATTGGTGCTTTGAGGAGAACACCCTAGCTCAATATATGAGAGGATTGAGACATTCCATTGGAAAAGTGGTACTTTTACAACCCTACTAGACATTACAGGATGTTCAAATCACAGTTTTGAAGGTAGTAAAACATCATCACCAGGTGACCGACAAACCTTATAGAAAGAGTTCAGCCCCAAGATCAGACAGCAAGAGTAAACCCAGTGGAGCAACAGAGTCAACCCAATATAAAGAAAAATTAATCCAGAATGGAAAAAGGTGGAGCCCGCCAACACTATCAAATCTATCCTCACCAGTAATACTTTAAGAGTTGTCATTTTTTCCATGCGGAGTCTGACTGATCAAATATAAGTAAAATCTCTTTCACTGAGCAGAGAGCCATTGAAAAAATGCAAGAGAGAATCAAGACGTAAAAAACGAGCCTCAATTTTCAGATGATGAGGGAGAAATGCTAGTAATTCAAGATGAGGGAGCTCACAATAGAATTAGCATTAATTCTACTATAAGATAGTGAGTCAGAGTAAACGACGCCTAAAAAGAGACGGCACTTGTTGAGAGAGTTGTTGCATTTCATTACTTACAATTTACCTCCTGGATGGCTACCATCGAGAGAGATTCAGCACGTCGTAGATCTCACACTTGATGGTTAGGACTAAATTCATGGGAGTACCAGCCCAGATGCAGCCGACTCTAATTATGCCAAAAAAGAATGGTTATTAATTCTATCAAGAGAGACTTTAAAAGAAGATGTGTGTTTCAGAGTTATTCTGAATAAACGTGAGCATAGACTTCATAGTGGAGCTCTCCCAATTATAGCAATACAACGACTCTGTTATGATGGTAGATCGATTCCAGAGCTTCCTGGAAAGAAGATCAAGCTCTTCCTACTAAGAAGAATGATGTGGGAGCGTCCGTCAAAGTCATGGGAGCGGGGATCCCATGACTCCTGATCTCAAAAACTATGTGATTGGAGTAATGAAAATGGGAATTTTGCGACCCTAGGAAATCGGAATAGGAACTTTTAGTGCGATTGGAAGCATCTATGGAAATTCATGCTATTTTGACTTTTTTTTTCTTTTTTCTTGGTCTAATTTGGGTCATTTCTAATAGAAACATATTCATGTGTTCTTTTTTTTTCGGTTGGTGAGACTTTTGGCTTGGTTTATGTATTTTGGAGATGTTTCTCATGATTTTCTCTATTGGAGTGTTGAAAATTTGGATTTTCTTTCAAGTGGTGCATTTGTAGCCCGATAGAATCGAGATGGTGATCTTTCTCAGGAGATTAGAGACCTCCTTCATCATCCAAATTGTTGTAAACAGATGTTCACAGCAGAAAACCCGTTGTTTTTTGTTTTGTTCCGATTCGTTGTCCGGCTTCTTGTACCTCTTTGGTTTGGCATTTTGATGCTATTTTCGGTCCGAACAGCCATCAAACATCGCCCCGCTTGTTGATACACTGCATATTTCATACGTGCACACCCAAGCACCCACACACCCACGCCCACACGCAAAAAGGCAAACACACACGCATGCACTCACGTGCACGCGCGCCCACACACCACAAACGCACAAATGCAAGTGTGTGCACCCATGCACCACACACCAACGCACGCACACACCAATACCCACGCACACACACACGTACCCATGCACACGCACGTGCACATACATCCCCACCCAAGCAAGCACACTCACCCACCCACACACGCACAAGAGCATGCACACGCCAGCACACCAACGCAAACCCACACCCACCCACACACCCTCACCGCCACCTCGGCACGTGTGCGCACCCACACACGCACACACACAAATAATTAATTAGTTATTATATAACGATGATAATATACTAATAGATAATATAAACTTTTGTAAATTTGGTTTAATTATTATTTAATAATTTACTAACATAACATCATTATAAGCTCCTAAAAAATCAAAGCAATTGCAATCTATTTATTTATTTATTTATTTTTAATTCAATTTGATGCAATTTAAAATACTATACATAAATTAAAAATTAGAAATTTGATTTTAAGAAAATGTTGTGCTTAAAGGTTAAAACTATGAATAAAGAAAAAGTAAAAAATATATAATCATAAATAATTTTTTAATTATATTCTTTTAAATTAGAGTATAACATAATGCCATTAACATCATAATGAGAACAAAGCCATATAAAAAGAATGAGCTAAGAAAGTTATCATTGATATAATGGGATTAAGGAGGATCCCTAATGACAGACTAGAATAATGCTTATAATGAATGAAACATCCTAGTTATTGTGTAAATAAAAATGCGCAAAGACACTCGCATAAAGAGAATAGCTAGTAAAACACATTTAAGAACAAAAGAGCGTAGGGCATAAAACTGCTAACCAAAAATAACATTCAATCAAACATTTTCCTTCAAATCAATCATAACCAAAAACTACTTAACCGACAAACATGGTTATGTCATTACCTGAAACCTACATAACAGGCCAACATGGATATGAGGATAACTACCAAAGCGTTCTGAAATGACATCGAAGTGCTGTTTGGCAAGAACAATAGTTGGCGCCAGAACCATTGCTTGCTTGCCAGCAGACACGACAATAAAGATGGCACGCAATGCGACTTCCGTTTTACCAAAACCAACATCTCCACAAATAAGCCTGTCCATTGGAGTTTCTCTTTCTGTCAAGTCTTTCTCAACATCAAGAAAAGCCTGTCAGGACAACCCACATAAATCAATTGTGATAGAATTGGTCATAGAATTATGAACGGTGAATACTTGGTTGTTAAAAAATATAGTAAGAACAATTAAGACTCATCAAAGTAACAGCATTCAATGTGAGATTTTAAAAAAAATTCCTCCTACTTGTATAAAAGTGTTCGACTAATTATGTAAATATATGGAAACAAGTGCTCCGAAAACTTGTCAGCCACAAAGTTGTTTTCATTATAGTATCAAGAGAAGTTGACAAAATTTTCAAAAAGAAATCATTTGCAATAAGCGCCCAAAGGAAACTGGAAATGCTTGTAAGAGCGAAAAAAACTGTGCGACGTGTGACCCGTGATGAAATAAAGTTTGAGGAAATTAACAATACTCATTGGAACACGGTTGAGATTTTGGTCCAGAATTGTAGTTTGAAATGCATGTGTTCGATATTCCAACACGTTAAAAATACCAAGCGTGGTATTACACTTCATGTTTACATACACAAAAATAAAATAGCCCCGGTTATTTCTTCCTTAGTTTTCAAAATACTGCAAATAAGTTTAAAAAGTATGATGTACGTAATATCTGATAATAAAACTAATTATTGACTTAAACGTTAAAAGTTAAACAGAGCCCAAGCTCTTAAAGCTCTTCCCCAATCCTCGATGAGTATGTCAGAAGCTAAATTTAGACGCTCCTTCCTAATAAAAGCCTTACCATCAAAGAGACAAAAATCTAAAACGAAGACTTTTACATTGTAATTATCTCCATAAGATAAGAAAATGTAATATCCATATAACATTAAAGCTCGGTTTAAACAAAGTAGAAATTTTCAGATAATTATTCATAGAAGCTTTCATTCTTCTATGAATAATTATCTGAAAATTTCTACTTGAATATTTTCCACTGCCATTAAAAAACTGACAAGTGTGAGAAAGAGTAGCAATAGCAGCTTGAACCATCATCTTATAGATATATGTACAATATGATAAGCAGCACTGAGGGATTTCTAGCTTGGTATTGTTATGATCTTCACTATCGCTTTAGCATTAAGCTTCTACGCCAGGCATGAAAGTCTAGAAAAATGAATTCGCCTATTTTTAAATATTAGTATGACCCTGCCCTTTCTCATGTGCCTATATCTAAAAATTAAACAGCAGCAATGCAATAAGTTTTCCATGCTCAAGACAATGTGCGTGAGTGTTAAAGCAACTTTTTTATGAATGAAAGTTTGAAATGAAGAACCAGAAACCAATCAAGAAAAAGGACATCAAAGAAAATTTTCTTTGATGTGGTACCTGTTGCTGATCATGGGTGGGATCATAAGGAAACTGAGATACAAATTCAGCCATTTCTAGAGTTTTTTTATACAAGAGCCTCTTCTGCTTCAACCTGTGTAGATAGAGTTCCATCAAGTCAACAACCATTTTCTGAACAGCAACCTTTCCCTTAATCCTTCTCCGCTCCCACGCACTAGTGTCGTTCAGTTTGCTCAAGGCCCGTGGTTTTCTGGTTTCATTGGGACTGCAGCAAGCACAATTTCATAAAATTCCATTTTGATGGGCAAACCTCCAGCAATTCAAGCAATATGATACTAAAAAAAAATTTTCAGCAATCTGCAAGCTTCAACAATATACAAGTAATGAACAGATAAAAGTAAAACAGAAAATAATAATAATAATCCGATGTTGGATGAGCTAGATAAGCTCATTTTTTATAAATGATAAACATTATTGAAACCTTCATACATTAAAGGACCAGATTAGCACATTTATAATGATTTGGAACAACAAGTTTAATTCAATTTTTTAATACCATACGCTAAACCAACTTTATAAGGAAAAGGGACATATAATTGTTTTTTTTTTTTTTTTTTGGGGTGGTGGGGGGAGTGATCAAATTGCTTTACGATTGTGGCAAGTTTTAACACTATATTACCTGTATTTATCATTAAAGAAAAAAAAAGAAACAGAATCCATTCCAAATAGTCAGCAGATATTACAGAACTGTGAACTTATAGCCACTCATGCACTTACATGGCGAATGTTTTTAAAGATAAAGTTGCAAAAATCTTCTGATTTGGAAGAACAATTCCTTTATCAAATAAAATAACAATGGCTCTTAGGTCCTTTATTGATTCCAATAAATCAAACACTCAGCAGAAACGAATCCGCTAAAGCCTCCACCCTCGCCCCCATCTTTCACGAAGAATACCTAACACCTTAGACAACAATCAGTGTAAAAAATATCCCGCCTCTTCTCCATACTTGTGGTTTGAATAACTATAAAGGTAGAACATCACTTACTCGTCTGTCTTGTCTCCTCCAAGCCGCCAAATAGTCCCATCTGTCTTCCTCTTTTGACTAATAGCTCCCCCTCTCAAAAATTTCAATGCCATCTCTCCTACATTAAGCTTGTCTCCTTTCTCTAGAGGACTTCATCTTTCCCATTTTTTATTCCCTTTTCTATTGTCTCATATATGCATCTTGCTCCTAATCAAAACAATGAAGTTGAACTTCATCATTATTTTATCATTGCCTTGATCCATGTTGTGAATCTCTTGAATCATTTCATTATTTAGATAAAAAGCAAAAAAGTGAGTTCTTAATATAATCAAGCTATTGCTTGATTTAAGTTATAGTTATATGTATGGTAACATAAATAAATTTTATGACAGGATTATATGATTAAATTAAATACATAAGACTTTATTTCATAAGGATAATGATTGGCATAGTTTGTACTACTTTAATGAAATATTGACTTTCAACATCATTAACTAAGGTTTAATTTCCAAATAAACTAAATGTTAGGTTATGATTTCTAGTTTTATTACATGCAAAAAAAAAAAATTTGGCTTTATTATGTGGTAAACTAGGTTAATTGTGTTGTGTCTCTTTCAATGTCTATTAGTTTAAATGCTTATATTTGTGTACTAAAAATTAATTAAATCTTTGTTTAGGGCATTCGAGTTAATAACTGGCTCATATTATTTATTTTATATCCTAAAGGAGTACGGTTTGAGTGTTGCAACTCAAGGTAAATAATTTTAGTTTATTAAAGAGTAGTTATACCTTCTTCATTAAAAGTTTTTTTTTTTTATGCTCATAAATAGCCCTTAAATATTTTATAAATTGCTAATTGTGCCTTCCAAAATCAGAAATTATTATACATATTTTAATAGATAGTATTTAATTTTCGCAATGGAATGATAATGTGATGTAGATTGTTTTGTCTTGATTTTAACTGCAGCAAATTTCTTAAGATGTACATTGTTTCTATTAAATCAAAAAATTGTATTCATACAAATCATATTCTATCATAAAATTAGCATTAGCTAAGTTGATTATAAATTGCCTATAAAATAATTGCTCATTATAAATGCAAAATATATATGTTGATTTGCAATAGATATGTAATTGGTAAAACCATTTAAGGTATTGGCTGGTCGGGCTGACAGGCAAACAAGAAAATCACTAGAATTCAATGAGTTGATGCTTGTCTTCCGAGTTTTTGAATACAACAACAACAACAAAGCCTTAATCCCACTACGTGGGGTCGGCTACATGAATCTTTTTTCTTCATAGCATCCTATTTAGTGTCATATTTTCATTTAGTTCAAGTAAATTAAAATCATTTTTAATACAATAAGCCCAAGTCTTACTAGGTCTACCTCTGCCTTTCTTAACGCAAGTCAAATCTAAAACATCTACTCTCTTAATCGGATCATCAGATGGTCGACGTTTAATGTGACCAAACCATCTAAGAGGACTTTCTCTAATTTTGTCCGTCACAGCACCAACCCTATCACGAATATATTCATTTCGCATTTTGTCTCTAAGTGTAAAGCCACTCATCCACCTAATCATTTTCATCTCAGCAACACTTAACTTGGTATTATGCTTCTCTTTTAAAGGCCAACATTCAGCGCCATAGAGCATTGCAAGTCTCACCACCGTCTTATAAAATTTTCCTTTCAGTCTAAGCGGTACTTTTCTATCACACAAAAGGCCCGAAGCATTCCTCCACTTCAACCAACCAACTTGAATTCTACTATTAACATCCCCGTCTATATCACCATTGCTTTGAACAACGGACCCAAGATATCTAAATCGTTCACACCTTTTAATAATTTGATCACCCAAAGTCACACTTCTGTCACTATAACTATTACTACTAAAATTACATTCCATGCATTCAGTTTTAGTTCTACTTAAACGAAAACCTTTAGACTCTAATGTAGACCTCCATAATTCAAGTTTTTCCTGGATTTTTTCTCTCGTTTTATCCACGAGAAGGATATCATCAGCAAAAAGCACACACCAAGGTACATCCTCATGTAGATGTCCAAAAAGACCATCCATAACTAAAGCAAAAAGATATGGGCTTAAAGCCGATCCCTGATGTAATCCAACAGAAATAGGAAAATATTTTGTCAATCCTCCTTCAGTTTGAACACAAGTAACAGCTCTAGTATACATATCTTTAATGACTTGAATATAAGTCATATCAACACATTTCTTCTCGAGAACTCTCCAAAGGATATCTCTTAGAACCTTATCGTAAACTTTTTCTAAATCAATAAAAATCAAATGTAGATTCTCCTTATTATCTCTAAACTTCTTCATCAAACCTCTCAATAAATGTATAGCTTCCATAGTAAATCTAACCGGCATAAATCCAAAGTTTTTGAATGTCGTACCAAAATTAATTATAAAGAAATATAGATACAAATAATATATATATATATATATATATATATATATATATATATATGTCTGAAATAGTTGCACAAGTATATGTTTCATATAATAGTTATTCGTTTCATATAAATAATAATGAATACCATCAATTATATATCATCTTAACGCATGAGATACTAGTTCGTTTATGCCATGTAATATTATGCTAACATGATCATTTTATGACATTTAGTACAATACTATTACATGATAAATCATACCTCCTATATTGTTCATACAAAAAGCCTCAATGCATTTATATTTTATATATGAATTGTTCGCTAAAAAAAACCTTAATTATTGCAGGAATTCTTTCATAACAGGTTCTATTGTATTACTTAGCTAACCACAATTGCAACAATAAGGTTTTTAGCAATATTATTTCATATGACATGTTTAA
>NEWO01000002.1:8920794-8940970 GCA_003013225.1 Phalaenopsis aphrodite | reverse complement strand
ACGCATTTTTGTCTTTCCACTATTATTCTCTCTCTCTCTCTTACGCACTTCCAAACATAATGTTCTACTCCTTAGGTGTGTTTTTTGAACATTCTTGGGTTTAATGTCTTTTAAAGCGCGGTGAGCGTGGAAACATGTCGTCAACAAAAAGAGGAGCTCGGTAACAACAACAGGGAGAGTCCAGCTAGAGGAACGAAGGAGAAGCGGCTTACACCCGAAAGTTTAGGGGAAAATTTGTTCAACAATGTCTGTAAGACGTGAGAACCCAAATTTCCAACCAAATGTTTGGACAATTTGCAAAAGTCCTTAGGGTGGTCGTTGCCCTAGCAACTGTCCCAATTCCAGGAGGAGACCCAACGCAACGAGAAACACTCAAGCACCCTAAAGGGGAACCGCTAGTTCACTATGGAGGAAGGGGATCCACCTACATGAAAAGCCCAATGACCACCTATACCAAGAAAGAGCCAGATCTGCCCCTGTAGAGGAGAGGAACTAACCGATGTAGGCTAATGTATGAATTTTCTAATTACCTAAATTTACACTTTAATATTTATTATACCTAAATTTACACTTTGGCTTATATGAATTTTCAAAATAAATGAGAATGATGTAAATGGTTCCATGTCTTTGTAATGAGAAAGTACATAAATTGTTTTACACACTAGTCATTATAAAAAGCTATATTAAGAAGATACATGATTGCATTATCGGTCTATTAATTCAAATGACCCATTGATTGGCTAGCAAAATTGAGATTTTATCTTAGTGAAATTGAGCTATTTGTTCAATTGGGGCATTTAATATAATTATGAGGGGGCAAGTGCTTAATTTTTTTTTGGGGGGGGGGGGGGGGGAGTGGGGCGGGGATGGATGGAATTGCTCCTCCTCTGAATAATATGTTGGTTCTCACATGTCATCAAGGAAACTATCAATCAGATTATGATGATTTACCATCAATCCAATAACCTAGTTCATCCAATTGATGAAAGCTCCTCATCTAGGGATCAACTGTTGGTCGGACTAGAGTAGCTGATCGACAAAGCTATGCCGATCAAGCTAATTCTTGACGAAGGACAATCCAAATTCAACACAGTTGAAGGAACAAGTCTTACCAAACCATGACCCATTGATTTCAAATGACCGAGTAAGTGGGTAGCTGATTTGTAGGCTTATGTATGTAAAATACATTGTAACGCTCACACTAAAGTATGGACAAATATGAAATTTTATATATTGCACCCCTCATCTATAAATGAGAGATATTTTATGAGAAAATACTAATAAATAAACTGATTAATGTTCATTGCTGCTCACTTTTCTTTCGATCTATCTCTCTCTCTTTCTTTTTTTTTGTCTTATGCTCTGTTACTTGGGTGTGACTCAAGGATAGACCGACATTCCAGTTGCATCAAATATTTACATATAATCGTATTATAATTTCAAGAATACATATTAACATCTCAAAAGATTCTCTGGCTAAACCAAATAAAAAGCGATAAATTCCACAAATTAATATCAAACAATGCTAACATTTTCAAAGCTTATTACCATATTTTTATCATAACAATTTCAAATGATTTAGCATATTTTAATTTTATTTAAATTTAAATTCATTAACATCAAATTCAGTGCATTTACTCGTGTCATAGTATTTGAAAATATTGTTTTATACTGTCAGATCACAATATCAAATCACACATATTACTCTTTAGGCCAACTTAAAAAAAAAAAAAGAATTTTATATACATAGAATACATACTTCATAAATCACACATAAGGAACTCAAAACTTCAATAATACTAAAATAGAAGACAAAACTCATAAATTTACCCGATTAGAACTTTGTCTACTTCGACCGTTTGATTCAGTCAATCCGTGTGCAGGGAAACAACAAATTTTATCTAAAATTCATATTGGTGGTGTGGGCAACTCACCTCCATAATATCTTTTCAATTGAGCCCACGACGCTCCCACAACTAAGCTTCACGATCTTCTCATCATTTTCCAAACTCTTTAAATCCCATTTCTCGTGTGTTTATGGGGTATCATTTATGGAAGAACCATAGTCAAAGTTATTAAAGAAAAGATGACGATCACTATTTCAAGGGCTGAGAAAGCGAGAATGCGTTACTGGTGGTAACGACTTCATAAGATCTTGGATTGGGCGAACACTTCTTAACAAGAGTCTTTGAGCGTGAAACCGACACCTCCCATCTCCTCACATACCCCGACGTTGATGAAGCCCGCCTTCATCTCAGAGAGGTCGATCTTCTCGGTGCTACTATCATAGCCAACACAGCGAAGGGGTGTCGTGCTCTTCCATGGGACCCTGAATGCGAGCTGTTGTTGTCGATGATAACTTGGGTGCTCAACGTTATGGAGGTAGCGAGAGTCGAACAAATGGAGTTGACAAAGAGGTTTAAGTTTTATTTTAGCAATATTAAAGTTTTAAATTTCATATGCCTAATTTATGTAGTTTGGTGTCGTGTATGCAATACTCCAATCATAATAATAATAATAAATCAAATTCGTGCATAGGATTTTAAATGTGGATGAAGTACATGTGATATCAATCAAATAAAATATCTCGACTGGATCTATGACGCGTCGTGTTTATGTGTCACAGTGCCGTTTACCGAATCAGAACACCAGCGAGCCAGAGAGGATTTAGAAATAATTATTAGACGGCGTTAAACGGCCGGTCGGGCCAGCTGGGCGGTCGGAGCATTACGTCCTAACCCGCGCTTAAATTCGGATTAATCGGGGCCGGTCGGCTTTAAATACCCGTATGTTGCGGGTGGAATCGAGCGGATGCTCAGCCTCGCCCGCAAGGGAGGTGGAAGAGAGAATAGGGATTTGGGAAGAGTGCGGTCTACAGCGTTTCACGTTTTTTTCGTTGCACTTCAGTTCTTCTCGAGAGCCGGCTTGATCTGTAGATAGGTAGATCTAGGTTTTTTTTTCAACTATACATTTGGTTATTATTTTCCGGCCATGATTTTCTCGTCGGAAGGCCGGTTGATCCGGTGATTTGGATTGTTTCGGGGTGCAAAATCGTTCAGGTATCTGTGCTTGTTCTTGGAAATCACTGGAAGATCCCTTGAGCTAGGGAACTTTTGCGGTGCGTATCTGGTAAGGACAAGTGATTAGCCTTGAACTATATTTGCGCTGATTTTTGTTTTTATTTTTTTGCTTTTCGGGTGATGCTTATTTTAGGTTTTTGAATTCACAGCCACTAGGTTGTGGATCTGAATGTTTTTCTGTTTGAGAAAATGTCGTTTCATGAGTAATATTTGAATATTTATCTTTTAGTTCAGTTCTTAAAAGAAATCCCCAATCGATGTTCAGCTCATGTGGATCTTGGTTTTTTGTTTAAGTTTGAGCGCTAATGTCTGGTAGAATATGGCCTATGATACTGGATATCTTACTTATTTTGATCATTTTCTCACTTTATATGGAGCAACACTGTCTTAGGTGCAAAATCTGTACTCGATCGTTGGTTTTCTTGATTTTTTTTGTTTTTTTGGTGTTAGTTTTTGCTTTTTAAAAGGAGGCTGGTAGCTAGAAATCTTCTTTTACATGCATATGCATGCTTATTTTTATTACATGTGATTAAAGTTACCATGGATTGTTCCATGCGGTTACTTGATTAGTCAGGCAAAAGTTGTCAATTATGTGGTTGATTAAGGTCTAAATTTTGTTTTATCTCGTTTAAATGTTATCTATACGAGTTGTTGTTATTACTGTCTTGAGAAAATATTCCATTGCATTTATTTCCTCTCAGTATTATGTATTTTTGTATTTTGAGTTGCATCATATTTGCTTTTGCATAAAATAAATTGTATTGGGAGCTCAATACAAATTTAATCATGAGGCATTATTGTTATTGTAGCTATTATATATCTTTTTTTAAGCATCAATGCCATATAATTGTTTATGTGACTAAAGATTTGAAATGTTTCAACATGACATCAATCAAATTGCACAAGATTATAATTTGTACTTGAATGGTCATATTTATCGATATAAAATAAGCAATTAGCCTCTTAAGAGAAAAATGACCATTCTTCTCTTATTTTGCTTTTGTAATGACATTATATTCTGTTTTCTTCAATTACAATATCTTGCAATTCATTTTATTCTATAATATAAAAGCTTATAAGGATAATGCTTCTTGAATTATGATGCTAATTTGGTCATGCACCTTGTATGTATTGATTGTTAATATGTTATCAATTATCACAATATAATTTCAATGGATAATTTTATTTTTAGTTAAATTTTAAAATCCTGTGTGATATTTTTGACCCATGGCAATTTATATGCTGTTAGTGGCATATATCTAAAATTTGCTTCTATGTCAGAACTTGCTCACATACTTTAGTTTTATTTTATAAGTAATGAGATCAGCCCATGAGAATTTGTATTTTGCTGCAGTTGAGCTCCTAATCTATCGACCATATTCTCTGCATTGTTAAATATCTTTGTTATCTTTAAGTTTTTAATCCTGTAAAATTTTTGATAAAGTTTCATTACTTAAGGGGTTCCTTAAGATACTAACAAATTAGATGCATTGCTATAAGGTGTGATTTTCTTATTACTGTGTATGAATTGACTTTCAACATTAATATTATAGGCAATGTTAGGTATGATAAATGATAAGTCAATATGAGTTTCTTTTAAGTATCTAGTAGGAGGTTTTTTCTACTATAGTTGTCATCTGGAGAATCACAAAGTTTTAAATTTCATTGGACTCTTGATTACGTCATATTTCAACTTAATTGTTTCTTTCAACATGTTTGCTATGTTTTTTGCTGTATAGGTTTGCTTTTCAACTTACCTTTCTTTCAATATGCATGCTATGTATTTATCTTGTAATATGAATATTTCATATCGGGATTGTGCAATTTCACTGTCATCAAAATATTTTATCGTACTTGATTCTTTGATGTCAAATTTTGCTCCATCTATCCCAAGTCTTATTTTTTTCTTTCTTTTCACTATGATGCCTGCTGACATAATCCATTAGGGTAGAGTTTATCACTGAAGTTGTGTGCTTTCACAAATACTGTATGATATTCTTAACAGTGTTCATATTTTAATATGAGCATTACTTTGGTGAATCTTTTGAACTACATCTTTGGAGATTGCTTCAACTCGTACATTTTTTTTTGCTTTACAAAATTTTTGTTGTATTCGAGCCAAATATTATTGGTATATTTGTATAGACTTCATTTTACAGTTAGTGTGTTACAAGGCATTCTTTCAGTTCCTGAGAACTGCCAATGATAAAAGATCTCTAACAATTTTCATTTTAGCAATTGGAACAAGGATTTCAAGATAAGCAATTCCATATGATTGTGTGTAGCTTTTGACCATTAATTTAGCTTTAACATATTCAATTAATTATAATGATTGTATTTTATAGTTATATCTCACTTATTTCCTTTTTATTAATTTTATGAATCAATTATAACGTTTGTATGTTCCAATTGCTAAAATCAATTTTACAGTTAGTGTGCTACAAGGCATTCTTTACGTTGAATTATTTAATATTCCAGTTCCTGAGAACTGCCAATGATAAAAGATCTCTAACAATTTTCATTTTAGCAATTGGAACAAGGATTTCAAGATAAGCAATTTCATATGATTGTGTGTAGCTTTTGACCATTAATTTAGCTTTAACATATTCTATCAATTATAATGGTTGTATTTTATAGCTATATCTCACTTATTTCCTTTTTATTAATTTTATGAATCAATTATTACGTTTGTATGTTACCTTTTTTAAGAGATTTCATCTATTCTTGATGGTATTATTGCAATGCTCATTGCTCAAAGCTTAGGGATTGTTTTAGGAATATAAATAGCATCTGTACTAGTAATAAAGTTTGGTGATTATGAGAAATACTTTTGTATGATAAAAATAAATATAAGTTGCATTTGATTGAAATTCTTTTTTTTATTTGTAACTTCAAGGGTTCCTTCAGTGGAATCAACAATAGGGATTAATTCGTTTTATCTGACTTGCTTAGACTGAGTTGTTTTTTTTTCTTTTATAAACTTAATGATTGTAGAAATGGGTTACTGTGTAAGCTTGATTTGGGTGAGAGTGATTGGTTCTGTAATAGAATTTATTTGTTGGGATGTGGGGTAAAGGACAATTTATGAGCAAATAAATTATTTGTGAATGATAAGGGTGTGTGGGCACGCCCACATGCTTGTGTAAGTAGCAACAAATTAGTTATCTTTTTAATTGATGTTAGGTGTAGATGATGGTCCTCAGATCTCACTATAAATGAGAAAAATTGAAATTAATGTTTTTGTGTCACTTATTGAAAACTTTAACATATTTGTGGTTTGCTAGTTTAAAAATATCACAATAAATTCTTCAATATCAATTTCTGGAATGATATTGAAGGCGTGATTTTGAAAGAAACAAATGGCGTGGAACAAGATGTAGGCATTGAAGCCATAACGTTTTTTTAAACCAATTTTAATATATTTTTTTAAAAATATAATATGATCGTGTAGAGATTTCTTGATCATTGGATTTTTCAATGTGGTGGAGATCATTACTCTTTTTAACAACTTTGTTCGTCTTCCTTGTGCTCTGTCCCTGAATGACACAATGCGAAGTTTTAAACACAACATTGTGCTTAGAATTTTGAAGATTGCTGCTGATGAACCTTTTAATTACTTGGGAGACGTTCTGGAATGCCTTTTTATTCAGTAATAGTTGCGAAGGATCTATCAATAATGATCATTTTTTGTTGCGAGGATTAGCAGTTTTTGAAATAAATTTGTGTGAGGAGTTTGTTATCTGGGATGTAGTTCCCAAATAAGTAGACTAGGGGCTAGGATTGAGCATCTTTGGGATTTTAAAATCATGAGAAGAGATGAGGCTTGAGAGTGCTAAGAATAAGTATTTGATGTGTGATGTTTTTCTAGTAATAAGTGCTTGTCTTTCAATCATTTTTTTACTTTTGTCTTTCAATCATTTTTTTACTTCTTATTTATGGTGCTTGAAGAACAATTTTTGACATTACCCTCTTCCATAAATGCATATATGCATGTTTTTGCTCTTTTATCCACTTTGGTTGTGTTGTCCAATTTCTGTTCTGTGGTCTCCCATGAGGCTTCCAATGTATTTTCCTTACATTCGTGCTTTAGAAGCACGTCAACAAGTGGAATCGACTATATGAATCCTTTTTCTCCTTTGTTTTATTGAGTCACATTTTCATTTAATTCTAATAAATTCAAATCATTTTTTTATACAACTTGCCCAAGTTTTTTTTTAATGTCGCTCTCTTTCCTTCTTAGCATAAGTCAAATCCAAAACATCTACGCTCTTAACTGGGTCAACGGATTATCAATGTTTAATGTGACCAAATCGTCTAAGAAAAATCTCTGTAATCATGTCTGCCACTGGAGCTACACCGATCCTTTCACTGATATATTCCTTTCTCATTTTGTGTCTAAGTGTAAGGCCTCTCATTCACCTAAGCTTTCTGATCTCCACAACACTTAAATTAGTTTTATGCTCTTTTTTTTTTATCGGCCAATCTTCAGCACTATAAAGTATTGTGGGTCTCACTAGTTTCTTATAAAATTTCTTTAGTTCTAAGCGGTATTTTTTTATCACATCCTTCACTTTAATCAATCAAGATAAGAACTTCGAATATGACTCCACTTTCTTCATTAGTCATTTTAAAATCATAGTTACAATAAATATTTCTAAAATTTTCTACCTTTATACCAACATGTTCATTGTAATGTCCTCAAATAAATTTTTTTAAAGACATCATTTGTATTAATTATTTGAGGTTATTACAAAATTTTTCTTCTGAGCATATATTTAAACCTAATTGTAGAGCTTTAAGAATCTTATTATCAACAACAACCTTTGGTGTTATAACTATATATCTAATTCTATTGATTTTTTATAATATTATCTTTCAACTTCTTATCACTAATTACACCTACGCTGAATCTTACTTGAATAATATATTTTTATAACTTAAGCTATCAATATTCTTGGTCTTTTTCCAGCCCAATTAGTTTTGTTAATGCATGGGATATTTATTTTCTTTGAATCTTAACTTCATATAATTTAATTAATTTATTTGTGAGAGTACATGTAATATTAGTTTCATTAACTAATTTATTTACCTTGCTTATTTAACAATACATCCGGGCGCAAATAAAATTCCCCTTGCACACTTTTTACTTTATTTAGGTTATACGACGATTCGTTTCTAGGAGACGCCCTAATATTTACATAATGATTTAAGAGATTCATGTCATTATTTTTTGATAAATAACTTTATGTTGGTTGTCGACTATCCAACGCAACGTTTTACTTTTTTGCATCTGAGGCTTTGGAAGCCCCATTGATCTATTGTTTTGTGTTTGCTTGCTTGTGATTCTAGCTGGGAGAGGGTTTTTAGTTGGACTTTTTCTGATGTTGGTATCGTTTATCACTAATGCGGTTATTTCCATGGGATTTTTGGTATTTACGATTCCCATTCTTTCTTCTTTCATTTGAATTATTACAATGATTTTATTTAATGATGAGGAATTCTTTATCATGAGAATTTGTACTGTTTGATGTTCATAATTAATATTAAATATTGCAAAAGAAATCATTAATTTAAATTTTTTTTAGCCAGCCTTTTCAGGAGAGACCATTTTTTTTGCTGCACTTCATTTAGAGGCACTGTTAATTATTATTATTATTTTTTTGGTCACAGGCTTGGTAGTAGATTGGAATATTTTCTCATTAGTCATTCTCCTTATTTTGTGGATGAGATATTGGACTTGATATAATCGATTTGGGCAGTTCATAGTTTTTAAAATATGCCTAATTTGTCATATCCCTCGTTACTTTTCCTGAATGAAAGAATATGCTTGTATTACTTATCTCATCTCATCTCATAAATCATTGAGTTTCATCACTACGAAATCATGATAGATTCTTCTTATTCCAAACTTTGAAC
Organism: Phalaenopsis aphrodite; assembly: GCA_003013225.1. Taxonomy (NCBI): domain Eukaryota; kingdom Viridiplantae; phylum Streptophyta; class Magnoliopsida; order Asparagales; family Orchidaceae; genus Phalaenopsis; species Phalaenopsis aphrodite. The sequence continues at coordinate 8,931,974 of NEWO01000002.1, read as the reverse complement.
CTCAAATTGCCATGCCGAAGCCTGAAGCCAAAGTTACTCTCCCCCTTTGTTTTTCTTACTTTCATTATGGTGTTAACCAATTGTGATGAGATTTTTCTTTCCATTCAAATAATATGTTGAATGGATGTTTTTTAACAAGTTTTTCTTTAGATTTAATTTAATGACTTCTATTTCAATTGAATGCTCTAGGCCAATGAAGCACCTATTGTTATTGTACAAACAAACGAAAACTATGGTAGTAATTTTTTTACAATAGAAAGGAAAAAAATAAGACTATAATGATGAATGTTAGAACTACTGAGAAAATTGGGTGAAAGGAGTGTAACAATGAAGGCTGCTGCAAGTCTGCCTCAATATAGTGATGAGTGTTACCTCTTTTTGAGCGTTTTGATGTTGTCATTAGAATATTTCGGATGAATTAAAGCGCCTACTCATCACCCCCATCCCAATGTGTTCTATTTAATTTGGATCATACAACTTATAACTTAATAATACTTTAGTTCGTCCTTAAAATATCGTACTATTTTTTTGCTTCGTCTGTATTTTGTAGGCTGTTAATTTTGGTATTAGTGTTACTATTGTTTCATAGGATTCCACCAAAATGCTTGCTCAACGAGCTTGATTTTCATTTCAGGATTCAGTTTGTTGGAACATATTTCCTTTCCCTGTCTGCCAGATGGGGCCATTGAACTCAGATTTCGTGTCCGACACAAAAACAAGATTCTTGAAAAATAGTAGCCAGTCATTTGCTTATGTTGAAGCCATCTGTCCTCAGCCTCATCGTGCTGTCAGCTTTCCTTACTTTATTGAAGATCTTAGCAGATTCAGCCCCGTGCCCAAGAGGTATAGCATAATTATGTTGTTTGGCCAAGATTCTCTCTCCTAATTTTTATAAATCATGTATTTTTTTTTATTATCACGGTGCTTGGTCTGTGATCTGTGATAAGGTTGTGGTGCATATTTCTATTTGTTTTATTTCTTTTGGATATGGCCATTTACTTTTCAACTTTAGCTTATTTAGCTCTCCTCATTTATTGCCGTCGAGGATGCGATTCCTTGTACCCCCCCCCTCCCCTTCCTGTTTGGTTGTGTATTTGGTTGGATGAAGTGGCAAATATTGCATGTTATTTTATTTTAATGACTGTTTAGATTCAAAGTTTAATGTTGTCTCTTAATTTTGGATAGATATGCTTTATCTTTTATACTCTTTCCATAGGAGTGCATGATGACACCATGCTTTTGGTAGCAGGACAGCCTGTAGGTTCTATATTTCCGTGAAGGGGATTAGGACTTAGTTTTACGCTACAGTAAGATTGGAAGCAGAGGGAGCGCAGCTAGTGGAGTAGGTCTCAGTCCATGCATGGCACCGTGATGCTGGCATTCTTAATTCTCTCTTTAGAACACTATTGAATCTTTTTTAATTTTTTTAATTTTTGCACTGTTTTAGAGTTAACCCAAACCACAACTCAAACGAAACATCTTTATTGTTGATTTGAATGAAGTACAACACGGACTCTTGGACGAAAAATAACACAAACATGTGAAATGTAATATAAGAAATAACTACTCAATAAGTAATAAAATAAGTAGTACAAAAAGTCATGAACAGTGATGGACAGCGTGGGAGAGCGTTAGAGAAGTCACCGAGGAGATTGGGGAAGAGTCAGCAGTGGTTGGACGATTGTTGGGCTGATCTGTGGTGGCCGGAGTGGCGTTGGGAGGGCCTAGAGTGGTCGGCGGTCTGCGGTAAGGGTCGTCGAAGGGGGAGGCAATGGCGCTGCTATGAGGTGCTGGAAGGTGTTGTGGCATACTTGGAGGTGTAGGAAGAGGGTGCAGTGCTGAATGTGAGCTAGGATTGTGCGACTTGCTAGAGGAGGCGGAAGAAGAATGTGCTACGACCGAAGTATGATTGGGGGAGTTGGAGGGTAACCCGGGTGCTGGAGCAAGCGTATTAAGGAATGGTAGTCTGATAAAGTAGAGCAATCACCACTTTAAGTGAGGTAGAGTCAGAGCATCACTCATCGTCAGATATATCCCTTACAATGGAAATGCCAAGAGGCAAACTTGAAATCGAAAGTTAAAACAAGCTCCTTAGGACCTAGGCCAAACATATATATAAATAAAGGGAAAAGAGTAGCAGCTAGCAATGGTGTAAGATATGAGAAAGAAATGGGGAAAATGACAGGGATTGAAGTGGGGCGATGTAGGCGAGATTACAACGGCTGGGAGGCGGGCGAAAGAATACGGCACGAGAGGTTGGTCATAAGAGAAATTAATCAAAGGGAATCACACTCCTTAAATAGAAGTGGATCTATCTTGGTTCTGCGGAAAGGCTGGACTGGTTCAATTGTCATGCTCAGTCGACATGTGTGAACAACCCCTGCGTCAATCTTTTGGGGTTGGAGGAGCTTCGTCACTATTTGATGAAGCTTTTGGTTCCTCACAGTAGGGTGTGAGATTCATGCCATTGAATGTTGCTGAAATTTTGAGGTCGCTTGGTACATCAATTTTTTACGCATTGTCGTTGAGCTTCTTAAATATGTATAAAGGCTCGACGGCTCGGGATTTGAGTTTCCCCTGTGCCCCGGCTAGAAATCACTCATTCTTAAAGCAGATCCATACGAGGCCACCTCCTTTAAAGGTTACATTTTTTTGGGAATTGTATTTGCTTGATATTTTTGTTACTCTCTTGTGGAGTTGCTGAATTTGGTAAGCACCCTCTGTGGTATCCTTAGTGAAATCTGTTGGCGGAATCAACTCAAATAGTGTGATTGAGGTGTAATCATAGTAATTTCAAACGACGTGTCCTGTGGCCTAGCTTGTTGATCTATTGTAGGCAAATTCAACTTGAGCGAGAATAAGATCCCATTTTTTTATGTTTTCCCAATGAAGCATTGAAAAAGATTCCCAAAGCTTCTATGAACATCTGAGGGTTTGCTAGAAGTGGCTCAAGAATTTAATTTATCAATCAGAGTAATGGTCCTGGGAATACCGTGAAGCCGAACGATCTAGCGGAAGTACAAATCGACAATATGAGATGCATCTAACTTCCAATAGGATACGATAAAATGTGTAATCTTTGAGAAACAGTCAATTTTGACCATGACAGTCCTTATTTCTTTCTGTGTGTGTGGTAGTCCTATGATAAAGTCAATGTTGACATCGACCTAAGGCGCTTTAGGGACCGGTAAAGGTGTGTACAGGACAATCTTGTATTTTGGTTTTGTTTTGGCGACATAACAAATCTTACATTGTCGGGCGTGTTACTCCACATCTCATGTTAGTCAGGGCCAAAAAAATGTTCTCACTAGTACAATAGCTTTGTTTCTGCCCAAATGGGCTGGCTAATTTGCTATTATGGTTCTCATGGATGATAACTTCACATAGCGAGCATTAGGGAATGCATAATTTGTTTCGGCGGACAAGTAGCTGTCCGTTTGTAGAATTGTCCGTGAGGTTTCTGCTGACATTGTTACCAGATTTTCTGAAAATCTTCTTCTATCTCGTATAAATCTTTTATAACTTCAAAGCCTACCATGTGTGTTGATCAATTAGTGGCAACGACATAGTGTACCTGATGCCGTTTTGATTTTTGACTTTTTGTTTGAGTACAAACTAGATGAAAGTTAAGAATTCTACACAGGTAGCAGGTGCGCTCATTGAGTTTATTCTGACTGTTTAAAAATTCTAGAGTTTCATAATTCATGAAGTGGGAGAACTCGGTTGTGACTACGTAATGCCTCCATTGTTCTTGAGATCTAATAATGCCATTCTTTTTGGTTAGGTGGAGTATTTCCATTGAGTCTAATTTAGTTTTCACTGAAATAAGTAATTGAGTGGCCAACTTGACTTGGTACAACACCAATGCCTATGCTGGAAGCGTCACACTTAACCTTGGGCAAGAACTAGGGCTTGAGTGACATTTTCCATCAATATGTCGAAGTTGGCCTTATCTGTAACTGTCCATTTGAATTCTTTTCATTTCAACAACAATGTGAGTGGGGCGGTGATAGTGTTGAAGTTGTGAAAAATTCTTTGTTAAAAGGAGGCTAGCCTCAATAATTGTCAAAGCTCGATGACAGATGGCAGTGTGGTCCAGTGTACAATTGCCTCAATCTTTGTTGGGTCCATTTGAATCCTCGTGTTAGACACTACCTGGGATGGGATACTTGTTCGGATCGTAATACCTCGAACACCACCTGTAGGTGCTGCATATGGTCTTCTTCGAATTTACTATAAACCAAAATATCATCAAAGTAGATCACCTCGAATCTCCTAATATGAGCTCGAAAGACTTGATTCATTAGGCGCATGAAGGTGCTTGACGCATTGGATAGGGTGAAAGGCGTGACCGTTCATTCATAAAAGACCATCTCGTGTTTTGAAGGTGGTCTTCCATTCGTTTCCCGATCTCATTTTTATTGATGATATCCACTTTGTAGGTCAATTTTTGAGAAGAAGGTGGTGCCGTATAATTGATCTAAAAGATCGTTAAGCTGTGGTATGGGTAAATGATATTTGATTGTAATTTTGTTAATGACACGACTGTCAATGCACAATTGTCAGAAGCTATCTTTCTCGGGTACTATGAGTGCTGGGATAGCACACGGATTGGTGCTTTCACGTATTAATCCTCTCTTAACAAGGTCCTGCTCGTGTTCGACTCGTTCCTGCTCGTGTTCGACTCGTTCGAAATAACTCGTGTTCGAAATCGACTCGTGTTTGAAATTGGCTCGTGAACAGTGTGTTCGTGTTCAACTCGATTTAAATATTCATGTTCGTGTTCGGCTCGAAATTGGCTCGTTAAACTAAAATTGAGAAAAATAGATATAAAGTGTGATATTTGAACCTAAATCAAATATATACAAAAGAAGACATTAGCCACATTGCCACATGAGGTGTTATGATTTAAACTTAGACATAAATATATATAATATATTATTATATAAATAATATATGTAATATATTGTTACATAAAAAGTTATATAATTTTTTTTTTCGAGTCATTTCGAGCCGAACACGAGCAAACAAACTGTTGTTCGTGTTTGGCTCAATTACATTTCGAGCTTAAAAAATTGTTCGTGTTCGACTCGTTCGTTAAGTCTAACGAGCCGAATACGAGCTTCTTAACGAGACGAACACGAGCTGTTCACGAACAACGAACCAAATTGACAAGCCCTATTTGCAATCAGTAGGCAGATCAATTTGGTAGGACCGTCCCTTGTTTTAAGGTTGATGGTATGTTGGATGTCACGTAATGGAGATAATTCTTATAGGAGATTGTGTGTCATGAGAACGTCTTGGAAATTTTGTAGGTTGGTTTAAGTTGTGTGGGTATCTTATTATCCTTGCTGGTACTTTCTAAGAGGAACAAAGCTAGTGCCATTGACGCATTGCGAACTGATTGCAGGAAGGTGGCTTGTGAGATTAACACGTTTTGGATGTTGATCGTGGCCCTCACATCTTTTACAGGCAATAACATGGTGCATTTTCCATCCTTCATGAATATGTAGGTGTTCTTGAAGCCATTGTGCTACGTTTTTTGGTTGAATGACAATGGTCTCCCCAAAAGAACGTGACATGCATCTAATAAGACAACATCACGCCAAACTTGCTCTTGTAGTTGATTAACGATCGAGAATTCGACTAAGCATTGTTGATCGACGCGAATCTTGTTCCCTTTTTTGAGCCAGATGAGTGAGTAGGATCACGAGTATAACATATAGACTGGTGCTTTAGTATATTATTCTTCTCTTAACAAGGTTGCACCTGACGTGGAGTTCCTCATACACTGTGGGTTGCAATCAGTAGGTTGGTCTATTTGGTAGGACCGTCCCATGTTTGAGGTCGATGGTATGTTGGATGTCCCGTAATGAAGGTAATTCTTCTAAGATATTGTTTGTCATGATGTCTTGGAAATCATGTAAGAGTGGCTTAAGTTGTGTGGGTATCTCAGTATGCTTGTCGGTACTTTCTAGGATGACCAGAGCTAGTGCCATCGGTGCATCGCGAACTAATTACATGAAGGTCTTTCGTGAGATTAACACATCTTTGATGTTGTTCGTGTCCCTCACATCTTTTACAGGCAATAATATGATGCATTTTCCATCCTTTTTGGACATGTAGGTATTCTTGAAGTTGTTGTGCTAAGATTTTCTGTCGAATGACCATGGTCTCCCCAAAAGAACGTGACATGCATCTAATTAATTTACATCACACCAAACTTGCTATTTTAGTTGATTGATGATCGAGAATTCGACTAAATATCGTTGATCGAAGCCAATCTCGTTCCCTTTTTTGAGACAGTTGAGAGAGTATGATTGCAAATATTTTTGTGAGGCCAAATGAAAGATGATATGTCGTAGTCATGAAGGATTTTTTCGGGTTCTTATTGGAGAACCCATCATATGATCAATAGTTTGCCTTCGTCTTCGGAGACGGGTAGTGTTTCTTTCGAACCATCTTCATATTGGTCTTCTTCAACTTTCTCGGCTTCCTTGATGACACCTTCAATAAACGAGACAATGCGGGGGTGGTGGGCCAATTGGCAACGATTTAATCATACTCGTGGCATCTAAAACATTTTCCTGCAAAAAATGTCCCAAAGGAACTTCCCTTTTCGGGTATCGTTTTGATAGGAATGGTTTTCGCGCTGCATGATAGTGACTTACCAGCTTTCGACGTGGTATTGCTGGTGGATGTGGCTTGAGGTTATGGTTTGAGTGTTGATTGTTGTCAGAATGAGTTTTAAGATTTGGTTTGTTTCTGCTGTTCTACTTTTAATGTGAGTGCCTGGACATCGTTTAGCGTCCTATATGGCTCGAATTGTACAACGTTGCTAATGACAACTTTTAAACCTCCGAGAAAGCAGGCGATTGTGTGCTCCTCTTGCTTAACCAGGTCGCATCAAATTGCGTCGTGATTTCTCAGTTGATGTGTCACGTTGCTTGCAGGTTGTGGAACTAGAAAAACATTCTGGAAATAGTGGGGTGACATGTATGTTTTTTGAATTGACTTCTTCATTTTTGTCCACTTAGTTATCTTGTCATGGATGTTGTGTTGTTGTTGTCGTTGCAAGCCGTCCTACTAACAACACACTTTTCTTTAGTTTGATAGCGGCAAACTTAACCCATTTTTTCTCGGGTATCTTCTTGTAATCAAAGATGCATTCAATAGCTTACAGTCAGTCGATGAAGTCATCAGGGTCCATGTGTTTGTCAAATTCTAGTAGGTCTATTTTGATGCCGAAATCTCGATGGGTGTCAAACGTGGGCTTCTCTCGTGATCTTTTGTGATAGTGAATGCCAACGTGGTGTGGATGATATTCGTCATCTCAGTTTTCATCACCGTGAAAAGGATTTAGGTAATCGTCACATTCTCTTCTTCGACTCTCGATGTCACGGTCAAGAGTAACGTCACCTTGACTCCGGTCGCCCATTTCAACCAATCTTTGTTGTTAGTGACGAACCTCTTGTTGTATTTCTTACCTGGTTGGGTTCATCATATATCGACGTGGCAGCGTGAACGGAAGGGTTTCAGGAACAAGATCAGAGATGGAAGGAGAAGACAATAAGAGAAAGAAATAAGGGAAGACAAAAGGAAGAAGAAGAATTTTTTTTTTGGGTAGATTGGGTCGGGGCGGATGTTAGGGTTGGGCTCGCTCCGATGGCAAATGACATCAGAGTTAACATAAACCATGACTCAAATGCCATAATTTTATTGTTAATTTTGAAAAAATTATAACATAAGCTCTTAAAAGAAAAACAACACAAATATGTGAGCGATAATATAAGAAGTAACTACTCAACAAGTAATAAATTAAGTACTATAAAAGGGTAAGAACAGTCTTGGACAGCGTTGGAGTGTGTTTGAAAGGTCACTGCGGAGGCTATGGAAGAGTCAGCAGTGGTTGGCTGATTGTTGGGGTGATCTTTTGCTGTCGGAGTGGCGTGCGAGGGCTTGGAAAGGTCACTGAGGAGGCTGTGGAAGAATCAACAGTGGTTGGCCGATTGTTAGGGTGATCTTTTGTGGTCAGAGTGGCATGTGAGGGTGTGGAGAGGTCGGCAATTTGTTTTAAGAGTGTTAGATAGGGGGGTAGTGGCAGAATGACTGTTGCGAGGTGTTGGAAGGTGCTACAACCTCTACTTAGAGAGGTGTAGGAGCAGGGTGCAATGTCAGGAATGAGCTAGAAAGGACCGGAGCACCTTGTGGCTTGCTCGAGGAGGCGTAGGATGGAGGGGCTGCGATCGGAGTATGACTGGGCGAGACGGAGGATGCTTGCGTGTGCTGGGGAAAGCATAGGAAGGAATGGTAGTTTGGTGAGTAATGATCACTACAAGTGAGTTACAGCCGGAGCACCGGTTACCGTAGGATACAACCATTAGAAAGGAAATGCCAAGAGGCAAACCTGAAATTAAAAATCAAAACAAGCTCCTTAGGAGTCGGCAATTTGTTTTAAGAGTGTCAGAGAGCGGGGCAGTGGCAGAATGACTGTTGAGAGGTGTTGGAAGGTGCTACGACCTCTACTTAGAGAGGTGTAAGAGGCAGGGTGCATTGTCAGGAATGAGGGAATTGATGTCGGGAGAAAAAACCCAAAGGGAAAATCATATGCCTCAAGTAGAAATGGATTGTCCTGATCTAGCAAGAAGGTTGGACATGTTCGTTTGTCACATCATTTATACTCTTTCTATAGTGGTGAATGATTGTCTAATCTTTTATACTCTTTCTATAGTGGTGAATGATGACACTATGCTTTTGGTAGCATGACTACTTTTAAGTTTCAATATTACTGTGAAGGTGATTAGGACTTAGTTTTACTCTCTAGTAAAATTGGAAGCAGAGGAGCACTAGTGGAGAGATGTCTTGGGGCATATTCGAAGGAGCAGTTTCGAAGCTGTTGCAGAAGAAATTATTTTTCAAAAAACTGCGATGATTATTATAAATTCATTTTAATTTATGAAAGTCAAATCATAGTTTTTTTGACAGTCATCACACATGAACTACTCAGGTTGAAAAAAATTGGTTATTTTATCAGATAGATTTCTAAAAAACAACAAGAAAACAATTTCCCGGAGAGAACCTGGGTAACGGTTTAAAAAGCAAAGCAGATAGAAAATTGTCCCAGACAAGACCTTTTATCCATGGATGGCACCATGATTTGTCATTCTTAATTCTCTCTTTTGAACACTATCGTATCTTTTGTATTTTTATTTTTGCAATGTTTTGCGCTGAAACAGCAACTTGTTTATTCATTTTTCTTTGTTTTTTTCCTTAACAACTCTTCTTTCACATCTTTATTTTTGTTGGGAAAGTCCTATACAATTTAATGATAAAGCTGATGATTGAATCCTGTGTAACCTATTTCAGCACTCTAGCGAGGAACAGAGACAAAACGGGTCTTGAAATTATTGGTGTCGTCCTGAACAAGGTATATAATGGACAGTTATTTTATGTGTATATTTCTTTTTTTTTATTTTTTATTTTTATTTTCTGGGTAATGCGTGCATTCTCAATTTCTATGCTTTTACATATCCAACACCTAAGCTTTGCAATTTACATCTATATACAATGAAATACACTTTTCCACTCATATATAAGATGGCTTGTACGTAAAATTGAAGTTTAGGTGTTAGATATGTAAACTCTTAGGAAATGAGTGTCATGAATGTAAATCCTTTTTTTTTTTAATTATTTTTGGATGATTACCCAAGCTGGTTTGTCTTTTGCAGGAAGACACAGAAGCAGGTGGTGAAATAGCTGAAAGCAGCGACACAGGTTACTTGTGTGGTTCGCCCCCTGCACGCACCCATAACCCTGTAATACATGATGCACAGTTTACCAAACACATGAATCCCATAGCTTCTTGCCCCGCGGTAACAACTAACTCTTCTCCAAGAGCTGAAAGGGGTTCGCCAAAATGCAACCCCACCATCAGCGGGAGCCCAAAAATTCGAGTTGAAGGCTTTAATTGCGGGAAATCTGATCCCATATGCGTGGTTCCGACTCTCGCCTGACCCACCTGACCTTAGATTCTTAACCCCCTTCTCTGTACAGAGTTTTTCTCTATTTAGCTGAGAATATTAAATTCCCAGCAAATGCTTTTGAAGACATTTTTCAAGCTGTTGATCATATATATCTCTCTCTTTTGTTTCATGGAAAAGCTCGGTGATGTCTGTAGATACAGCTCATTTTAGTTTACTTAGGATGTCCGTCCCAATGAGTCGTTTTACTGTTTGTTTCGAGGCTTTATTAGTTTGGATTCCGGATTTGGTTGATCTAATGTAGACATCATCCATTTCGTGTATGTATATTGGCTATGTATATACTAAGTTTTTTTGTTCCTTTAAGTAAAGTCTTATTGCTGCTAATCAGAAATGTTGTGCGTCAGTGATTTGATCAATTTTTGTGCTCACGATGTCTCAAGCATTAGTTTATGCATCTTAATTTATCTTGCATTTGTGTAAATATGTACTTCGAAAAAAATCTTGGAAAGAGAAGAAAATCATGAGACCAAGCTTGAACAAAAACAATTTGTTATGTAATTGTAGGTAGAGTGGTGTATTCTTTTTTTGAATGGGAAAGATGAACTTATAAAAGTAATAATTATAAATATAGAATAGTGGTTCAACTTTCATAGTTGTATTTGGGCTATAATGAATTATAGTTTTTGGTATTAATAATGATAGGGAGCCGTGAAGGCTGTAGTAGATTGTTATGAAGGTGGTGGCTGAATAGAAGTGTTGTACACGTTGGCTGTATTAGCATTTGTTTGCCATGGAGATTGTAGTTAAAAATCATAGTGTTTGGCTATATAAGGTAATGCTTGGTAGCTTCATAAGTGTTAGTTGATCAGAAATACTTTAGTGGGAGGTAGTGCTGACAGTAAACCACATATGACTTAGTGCGAAGTTATAACAGTAACTAATAACAAATGTATAATGGGTTGCTACAAGAGTCTCAGTTCTCAGTTGATTACAAAATATTATAATGATAATTGTTAGTCATGTAGACTGTAAATGAGAGTTGCAATTGTTATTAGTTACATGACTGTAGTGGGGAGTTGCAATTGCAATTAACGACATAGATCGTAGTGGAGAACTAAAATAGCATTGAGTTACATGTGCTCAGTGATGTAGGTCGCAGCAGGAAGCTAGAATAGCAATTCACCACATATTGTAGTG
>NEWO01000002.1:8896743-8920768 GCA_003013225.1 Phalaenopsis aphrodite | reverse complement strand
ATACACACACACAAACACACACGTACGTGTGTGCGCGCGCGCGCGTGTGTGTGAATGAGTCAATTTCGAGCATAACGTAGATATAAATATCTAAATTTAGTCGTTTACAGCTCTAATCGACAACAAAGGTTGTAGTGAAAGGTTATGATGACAACAATTAACCTAGCACGTCAAAGTGGGAAACAACAACACTTATTAGTTATATAGTTCGTCGTTGGGAGCTGCAATAGCACTGAGCGAGATAGATCATAGTTAGTCATATAAGTTGTAATGAGAAGCTACAATAGTAACAAATCTCATAAGTTGTAGTGTGCTACTGCAAGAGTCTCGGTTAACCACATAGAATGTAGTAAATTATTATGCTGATAACAATTAGTCATGTAAGCCATAGTGGGGAGTTGCAATAATAATTAGTCATATAGGTTGTAGTGGGGAACTGCAATAACGTTTATTACTCACATAAGTCATAGTTGGTGCTAACCAGTTGGTTTTTGTAGCCCTTTTCTAAGGAGGAGACTTTAGTAGGTTGGATGCAACCAGAACATTTTGAGTACAACGATTATAAGTATTTGTGTTGGGAGTTATTATTGGATCTCGAATTCGACATTATTCTTTTGATTTGGCATTATTCATTACCCGATATTTGAGATACATCGTATCAAGTGTATTTTGGTATAATATATTAAAGGACCGTAGTCACATCATGTTTGAGGTAGTTCATTATGTCGCATTCGAGGTACTTAATAACACATTTTTGTTATATTGTATACCATATTGGGGTACTTTGTTTATACATAATTGCCGGGAAGGGGGGTCGACAGTGATCCACAACAACGAAGGTTGAGAGTTATCACCAAACTCAATTCAGAACAAAATTAAAAAAGAGTTTTATTCTTCTTCCTCCCCCTCCATCCAAGTGGACAGATAATGTTTATTATAGAGCCTCGAGGAGGGAAATTTTCATTATTTGGCTGATAATCACCTGTTCGAACGACCCATATTAATTCCTTTTGATGATAAGATATTTTTTTAAAGGCTTTGTTGTTGTTGTTGTTGTTGATGATAAGATATTTTTTAAATGATTGATGACCTTGATAACCTTGGAATTAAAGTGATTTTAAGCTCGTTGATTCCTGTTATCGAGACGCTCGATTTGACTACAAGTACTTCAAATTTGAAGCTTACTCCACCATCAATTATCCACCCAAAGTTTTAAAAAATTATTTAATGACTTGATCCGTGCTTAATTTGAATCAGATTAGATCAACTTTGGTATCGCTGAGTCACCTCATTGAACCTGACTGTTTAATTACAAATTTTTGGAAAGAGAGTTTGAGATGAATTTTATGTTTTTTATTTAAATATATACACGTGACAAATATATTGAAATTCGTGCAAAATGTAAAATTTGTTGCAGACGCGCCGAGTTCATGCTAATATTGAATCATGAACTAAAACTGATGGGAATTGTAACACTCTTAAATACCAAAAAATGAAGGAAAAAAAATTATATACCTTTGATATTGATTTACTTTTAAATTTTTTTTTTAATTTTATAATATTAATTGCAGATTTCACACGCAGAGTTTCGTGTTGCTTGTTCGTCTTTTTTGTGGGTCCCATTTTTCATACAGTGAAACAGTGGCGTTGAAAACGACGCATCACGAACCCGTGTCTCTTTCTGGTTGGATGGATCTGTGTTTCTTCCCTCACCCCGCAGATGGCTCTTTCCCGCGCACAAATTGTTCGAGACGTAAAAAACAAAAAGAAAAAAAAAAGAAAAAAAAGGGAGGGAAAACAGGAGAGAGCGGAAGCTGCGAAGGAGTTTTTACCATCTGTAACAACTCTGTTCATCGGCTTGCAAAAGCCCTAATCTTGCTTAATTATTCGTTGCCCCGCGTCACAATTGGCCGGCCGATCTAGTGGTCTGATCGTACGATGTTTGATTTTGGCCGATCTGGAAGACAGAGCGCGATTCATGATCTGACACTGTGATTCATCACTTTGTTCTTTGGTGATTCGGTTCTTTCTTTCTTGGATCTGATGCCTTGAGCTGTGCTTAGGTGGTTATGGTAGGTCTTTTAGGGTGTTGCTGCGAGAAAGCTCCTCTGCAATGAGTCCGGGTGCGGCGGGTGCGGAGGAGGGCGAGAATCCTGGGGCTCTTCAGATGGATGATGACGGTGCGATGGAAGCTCGATTCGCTAATCTTTGCAAGGTTGTTTTGTTTACCCTGGTTATTTGTGCGCGGTCTGTGTGTGTTAGATGCGTTTTTCTATGGTTTGACCTGAGTTGAGGCTTGCTTTAGCAGAGCGTAGCGGGGATTGATGAGGGCACAGCGGAGGAGGCGCTCGCTCTTTTTGGGGAAAGCAAGGAAATCCTGTTGGGAATCATGTCGTCGGTTGGAAGCGGAACGGTGAATTCTTCATCTAGCTTTCTGTATTGTTTAGTTCGTAGAACTTTGTTTGTAAATGTACTTCCTTTTGCAGCCGGACGTGGTTGAGAGGTTTTGGTCTGCTTTCCTTCTCTATTGCGTCGTTAGGCTTTGCACTGGGAAGGATACAAATGAGAGCAGTGATGGAAGAGTGAAGCTATCCCAGATTCTGGAGGCGGCTAAGCTGAAGTAGGATTTTTTTGTTCTTTTAACTGAAAAAACATGATTTTGCCTGTTCCGTGCCATTAAAAATCTCAAATTGACGGTTTATTTCTATTTTGCCTTACAGCGCTCTGGATTTTTTCAAAGAAGTATCTCATTTTGCTCTTAAGGCTGATAATGTTTTATCCATTCATTATGGCCCGGATTGGGAAAAAAGGATTGACGTAAGGCAGAAGTTTGTTTGAATCCTATTTGTCTTTTTTTTTTAACTTTTCCACTTGGCTTTGTATCTAGAAATGATTAATTAACTTGCACTTTGCTATTGTTTAGTTGAAGGAGCTGCATGCCAATGCTGATCAACTCTGTTGGCTCAGCAGGTAAATTTTATTGACCAGGCTTTCATGCGTTTCAAGGTTTGTTTGTTTGTTTTTGAATTTTGATACTTCATCTCTATGATATAATATGTTCTTGCGGTTGTTAAGTGCTCATTAGAAAACTGCGAATTTATATTTTTGTTCTTGTTTGCTTTCAAGTTGTTGCTCGGTTTGATTGGAGTGGAACTTGGTTTTTAAATGGAGTTGCACTTATGGTTCGGTGAAATTGAGCTTCTTAAGATTCTTGGTTTATAGTGGGATGGGAGACTTACCGCCCCTCTTGTAAAGAGAGAAAGTAATTTTGGCAACAAAGAAAATCTTATAGGCTTTTAGATAGGTATTAGAATCAAATGGTGGGAGTGTGATTAGTTGTGAGAGTTTAAAAGGAGATTTTAATGAGAATTGCTCTTCTCGGATCATGAGAGTTTGATTAGAGCCGTTATTTTTCTTTAATTCCTATCAGAAAGTTTGGATATTGTAGTCTCTTTTTTTTATGATGACAGCTTAAATCTATTCTAATCTATTTTTAATTAGGAGATTTTGTCCAAGAAATCTTATCCTAGCAGTAATATAAATATCATATTAATTAATAGCAAAAATCTCATAATTAATAATTTGTAATAAACCTTGTATGAATGTTCAACATGTTTGCAGAGGTGTTCATATGATCTTGTATAAATAATCAACATTTGTTTCAAATTTGAGATTTAGGAATAACTTATCTTACCTTGTGCCATGGCAATCATAGATTTCTTCTCATCTTAATTGTCATTTTCATTTTTTTTATTTATCTCTGTAATATGGGGCATCTGGTTTGTTCATATTTAGTTTTTTTAGGCTTCAAATTATTTAGTTTTATGTATCTAGCGTTGATCATGGGTGTGAGATGGTTTTTGTACATCAGCTTTTCTTTGGCAGGAGAGCTTTTACGCACATATTTCTAATACGTGGCCATTGTCTTGGAGCCATCACATGTTGTAATTCTACCATGTGCTTTGTTTTGGGTGTTGAACGAGTCATGTTTGGCTTGCCATTGTTTGTCTTCGGCTATATTCTCTCTTTACTTTAGCAAATGAGTCCCTAATTGTATGGAAAAGCTTCATTCAAAGCAATTTTCTCTTTAACTTCATATAAATTTTATTTGAAACTTCTGAGGGAATGAAATTCTAATTCATTCTCCAACACCATCGTAAAGGAAAAAAAAAATTATAAGGACGAGTGACTGTAATAACTATAAAAAAGGAAATTTTGATAGTTCTGTTGTGAAAACGGTCTTGACGGTTTCTTCATTAAGAGAAGGACGTCTCCGCTCAAAACAAAGAAATGACAATGACAGGAGAAAGAGCGAGAGGCAGAGAAGTAGGAAGAAAGTGGAGGTAGGGAGGACGATACCACTTGTGGGAAACTTTGACGTGTGCATTGAAGACATTGTGCTAGGAGACAACATCGACAACAACATGCTGTGTGTGAGAGAGGAAGACAGAGGGAACCTTGCATGCGATAAGTGCTGCAGCTTCGAGCATGAGGAGACAAAGTATCACGGGCTTGCGTGCGAGGAAGAAGCTTTATTTGGGAGAAGAGTCTCACACAAGTGTAAAAATTGAAGTCGTGCCTGCATCTTCGTGTGGGTGCAGGTGGTCTAATGCAAAGAAGAAGAAAAGAGGAAGTGGGACAAGCTGTTCCTAGCATTCTGGATGGAGTGGTTGCGTGCGGCTTTTGATGGGTGGCAGTTAATTGAGTCATCAGTAAAGATGGTAGGGTTTGTGTCTTTATGTATATAAATGGTTTTTAAAGTTTTATGAATTAATATTAGTGATTATAATTGGACAGACAACTACATTAAATGATTGGGAGAGAATTATATATGTGATCTTGCAATATAAGGAGAGATAAAAGTGAGGCAAGTTTATGGCTAATTTTCAATTTAGGGTTTTAAAATATTTAATTTAATTGTATTACTTATTATTTTTTGAATTAGTGTATCAGTGTAGCATTATTCTGATTGAAAAACCAGAAAAACTGACAACATTTATCAGATTTGGGTTTTCCTATTTATATTAGAGGTATATGTTTTAATTTGAGATTGTTTAATGTCAGTGATAAGTTTTGTTGGATAATATAAGATTTGGATATTTTAAAATTATTGAATTGGAATGTTTAAAGGACTGATTACAATTATGGGAAGAAGAAAAGAAAGCAAAGATATGTATTAATTTTTAGGAATTGTAAATTTAAGTGAATTTTTACTACATTAAATGTTATTGTTTAGGAGTAACATATTTAATGCAAATTTTAAGACGATCTATTATTAAATACTGATTACTTGTAGTTAATGTTCTTAATTATTTTCTTGCTGTACATATATTCTGCCTAAAGGATTTTTTATTTTGTTTTTTGTCAAAGAAATATTGTCGATCACTAAGGCTTTGCTTGTAACTTCAACATGGAAGTACAAATCATCACGGAGATTTTATCAACCAAAGGCTAAAGCACAATAATTTAGTTTTTTATTGCTTCATGAATACTAAACTACATCAGCCCGCCACAAAATAAACAATGTTTGTAACGGCGTCAGTTAACGATAACTTCATTTCATTTTTAATTAAAGAAATAAATATGCTGTCATGAACTCTCAAATACTAATTTGGGTTTCATAATTCAAACTTGTATTTTCATTTCAGACTGTTTTAAGGATCATGGTTACAATCATATGCTCAACAGGTTCTACAAGAAAGCTTATCACCAGCTTTTCAAGGTGAGTGCCAGTTGTAGTGGGAGAAAACTTCTAGTTTCCCGTCATGAAGATTATGTCTCAGATTACCATTGTTTTGGGTGGCTGCTATTTTTGGAGTTGCGTGCTCGTTTATTCAGCCACTTTAAAGATTTGGTTACATATACTAATGCATTGGTTTCAATATTGGTAAGCTCTTTTTTTCACACATGGTGACTTTGCCAGGAGTAAAAAGTGCAGTGCCTCATTGTCTAGACGTCAAATTAATTTTTTTATGGTATAAGTGGCAAAATAATCCCTTGATTCATTGCTTAGTCATTTTTGTCCCAAAGTCTATAAAAGTGCCAATTTTGTTACTAGACTCTTCTAATATTGGTTGAGTAGTCTCAACGGATGAGTAATTTTGTCCCTAATTAAAGAGTCTGGAGACTAATTTGACGCTTTTATAGACTCCGGGACTAAATGGTTTCATAGATATAGTTGGGGGACTATTTTGACGGTTAGCTCAAAATTTTATTGGTTATTTGATATGCTTTTGTGCTTGTGCAGGCCATTCTTATTCTCCATGTTCCCACAAGCTCGAGGAACTTTGTCATTTCAGATTCTCCTTTCTTCAGTAAGTTTTCTAGATTTCATGTTCTATGGTTTGTAAAATATTTGATACATTTTGTTTACTAATGTTTAGTGTGGAATTTATCTTACAGCTAAGAAGTCTGGCAAAGGTGTAGATCTTCTTGCATCTTTGAGCCAGAGCTATGACGCTTCTGAAGTGGAGTTGTGGAGAATGATGGAGAAGGTTAATAAATTAGTTGTTGATGTTCTGAAGAAGAAACCATGCCATGCTTCAGAATGTAAAGCTGAAAGTTTATATAACATAAACACAGGTCTTCATGTTCCTTTTATTGTGTTTGCCTATGATATGTCAATTAAAAATATTCTTAGCTTCCGTTTCTGATACTAATTTTTGCACAATAACAGATGAGCTGATATATTTTGAGGATTTGTTAGACGAGAAGTCTCTTCCGAGTAATTTATTTATTCTGAATAAGGATTATGATGACATTATAAAAAGTAAAGTTGAACTTGACGAGCGCATATTTCTCAATGTTGAGGATAGGTTAGATGTTAATGGAGGCTTAAACTTTTCCGGGGATGCAATTAGTGTGTCTCATGGAAGGGTATGGTGGCATATAGATGTTTCATACTATTAAATTTTCATTGTTATCTTTCATCTAAAATCATGGCAAATTTACATATGTTGCACAAAATCCTTATGTATTTACATATCCCACACCTAAACTTTCATATTTACATATATAACGATTTGGTGCTTTAAACTCATGCGTGAAAATGGGTATTTCACTTTTAGAAAATTCTAATTGTGCTATTTTTGATGTTATATTAAAGATTTGAGTGCAATGTGTGTAAATATGAAAGTGTAGGTATGAGATATGTAAATACATAAGAATTGTGTGACATGTATGTAAATGCCCCTAAATGTATTTGTTTCACTCTTTATTTATGCTTTTAGGACAACATTGCCTTAGTTAGCACTCCGGCAAAGTCAATTATAAACCGTGTTGCCTCTCATCCCGCCGCATCACCTCCCAGTGGGAATTTTGTGGGCAACTCTAGAATGGCTCAGTGGACACCAGTGAGCTCCACCATGACCACTGCAAAATGGCTTCGTGAAGTTGTTTCTCCACTGTCTTCTAGACCTTCATCCGGGCTTCACCATTTCCTCACGTCCTGTGACACAGATTTAAAAAGTCCTGTTATCCATAGAGCCAACGTCATATTGGAGGCCATTTTCCCAACTCAATATGGAGAGCGGTGCATTCATGGAAGTCTTCAAGGAGCAAATCTTATGGATAGTGTGTGGGCAGAACAGCGGAAGTTAGAGTCTCTAAAGTTGTATTATAGAGTATTAGAAGCAATATGTAAAGCAGAATCACAGAGACTAAGTGACAATAATCTTACTTCATTATTATCCAGCGAGAGATTTCATCGATGCATGCTTGCTTGTGCTGCTGAGCTTGTTTTGGCTACCCATAAGACTGTCACCATGATGTTTCCTGCTGTGTTGGAGAGAACTGGAATTACGGCTTTTGATTTGAGCAAAGTAATTGAGAGTTTTGTGAGGCATGAGGAAACTCTTCCAAGAGAGTTAAAGAGGCACTTGAATTCGTTGGAAGAACGACTTTTAGAGAGCTTGTCATGGGAAAAAGGTTCTTCTCTTTATAATTCCTTGATTGTAGCGAAGCCAGCTTTGGCTACGGATATAAATCGGTTGGGCCTATTAGCAGATCCCATGCCATCACTTGATTCAATTGCTCTGCATAAAAATATTGCTGCCATAGGAACCCAACCTTCTACTTCCCAAAAGCATGCAGCATCATCAGGTAAATTTGATAATATGAGGATTCTTGAAGTTTCTGTTAGATGAATTTATTTTTTGTGGCCCAAAAGCGTTGAATTTGTGAGCTCTTTATTTCTGTCATGTTTTAGATTTGTGTTTCTAAATATAAATCTATAATATGATTTATGGTGCCTTTTTTCCCTTGATTGGCAGAGCCAGAGTCTTGTCATTAGACTTATTTCATTAGTTGGGTTGGCTTTATGAATCTTTTTTATTTTATTGCTTTTGTGTTTTTTTTTTTTTTGAAGTTTGATTTATTTTGCTTTTTTTTGCATGTCATGTATCTGAAGCTACCATGAATTACATTCTTTTTTTGCAATTTTATTTATTCTATTAGTTTTACTATTGTTTATTCTCTATTACATTATTTTCAATGGATTGCATTCCTACCCCTCTTATATATTATGTTTATTTATCAATTTATTTTTCTTAATTTTATCATCATCCATGTCAATATCTTATTTATTTATTCCGTGCTAAGTTTATTGATGTTTTCTTTATAACTTTTCACTTGCATCAACATTGCAATCTGATCATAGTTTTGTAAAGTTTACCATGGTATTCTCTTTCTTCATTTTAATCATGTTGCCCTGACACATTAAATTCAAACTAACTGAACTTATCCTCACAATTAGCTATTGTTTTTTAATTATTATTATTTTTACTATGATGAAGAGTAATTTGTCGGTTGCAAGTATAATTGCATGAAGAAGTGTCGGTAGGTTTTTTGAGTCCATAAAAATATGTAGGAGTATCGAACTTTCTCATGACATTGTGAATTTGTGATATTATTCTGTGTTGTTGTTGGATCCATGTTGTTGAAGGGAAATTTGGAACTTGTATGGAATGCTAAAATACTTCGGCTAAATATGCGATGTCCTTTAATTTACTTCTTGTCAGTGTAATTTATTTTTCTTTCTGGAGATTGGCTACATACGCATGGTTGGATGAGTGAACTGCCCCCAGACGATCAACATACTCATATTTTATTTAAATTACTCCTTAGATTCAGCTGATTATTTTCATGTGGGTTTTTGTTTATAGGCCCAAATGGAGAGTCAAGATCTCCAAAGAGATTGTGCAGTGAAAACAGAGGTGTAGTGCTGGATCCTAATATCTTAAAATCACCTGTGAGAGAAAACCAGATAGCTTTCAATAGTCCCAAATCCAAATTACCATCTCTTCAGTCTGCATTTGCAAGGTTTAGTCTTCCCGTTTCTCTTTGTTTGAAGCAGTTGTCTGTGGAGCTCTTTGCATGCTCACATTTTTCGTATGTTTTCAGCCCTGCATGTCCAAATCCATCAACCGGTGGTGAACCTTGTGCTGAGGCTGGGATCAGCACTTTCTTTAGCAAGGTATTACCCAATAATAGATTTGAATTTTTCTATTTTTGGCAAGTTTACATACTTAGCATGCAATTCTTATATATTTACATATCTGACAAATAAACTTTCATATTTACATATATATAACTTTGGCGCTTTAAACCTATGAATGAAACGATGTTTCACTTTTTAAAAGCCGTAATAGTGCTATTTTTTATGTGATATTGAAGATTTAAGTGCTATGCGTGTAAATTTGAAAGTTTTAATATGAGATTTGTAAGTACACTATATGCAAATGTTCTTTCTATTTTTTTTGTTCCTTTCATAAATTTTACTTTTCCGTGGTGCTATTTAGATTTTAAAATTGGCTGCTATCAGAGTCAAAAGTCTGTGCGAAAGGCTTGGAGTGCCTCAGCATTTTTTAGAGCATGTCTACTTTCTCATCCAACAAGTTCTTAGTCAAAGGACAGCTCTCTTTTTCAACAGACATATTGACCAACTTATTTTGTGTAGCATATATGGAGTTAATAAGGTGAGTTTATATCATTAATAAATTGAACAACGGCTGAGGTCCTTTAGTCTAATTTTTCTCTAAGCTGAGATTTATTTTTTGAACAGATCTTGAATTTAGATTTGACATTTAAGGCAATCATTTATAACTACAGAAAGCAGCCACAGAGTAGAACTCAAGTTTTCAGGAGTGTTTATGTTAATTGGTCATCAATCCAGAATACGGTAACAGCACATGGGGACTTCCCCATTCAAAAACCTCTTTTTTTTTTGAAAGATTTACTGTTATAACACTCAATTCCAATGTGTTTAAATATCTGGCACCTACGCTTCCATTTTTACATACATGCAACCTTATCTATGCGTGAAAGGTGTATTTCACTTATAAAAGTTAAACTGGTGGTATTTTTCATGTGATTTGAAAAATTTGGGTGGTATTATAAATGTGAAAATGCAAAATTTAGGTGTTAGATATGTAAATACATAGGAATTGGTTGGTATGTATGTAGATTCACCCTTTTTTGTTTTAGCTTATTGCTTGACGTTTTCTGCAAACAGAAAAAGGGGCATGAGCATGTTGATATCATTACCTTCTACAATGAGGTATTTATTCCATCTGTCAAGCCCTTGTTGGTGGAGCTTGGTTCTTCCAAAGTTGAAAACAGTAATAGCTTGGCTCAAGATAAGTCTAATAATCCCATTGGTATGTCATGTTGTTGCTTCTGTTGTGTATTCCATGAGATTTACTGTAGAAGCTCATGAAATTAATTTTCGTCATTTTCAGGCCATATTCCATCTTCGCCCCGGTTGACTAATTTCCCAAATCTTCCGGACATGTCGCCGAAGAAAGTATCTGCATCTCATAATGTTTATGTTTCGCCTTTGCGGCAGTCTAAGGTTTACCGCCTTTTCTCAGTTTATGTTTCATTTAAGTTGAATTTAAAATTTTCATTTTATGCAATTTTTTTTGAATTTTGCTCTTTTTTTTTCTTTTACCGTGAGGCTAAATTTGATAGGGGTATTTCCATACATAACACAATTCTTAAATATTTACATATCTTGCACCTAAAAATTTGTCTTTTGACAATGAAATTTCAAAGCTAGGATGTAATTGTTGTCATTGTTGATTGATGTGAGTGCGTAAATTTACTGTCATGTAGGTGCCAGTTTGCTTAAGTTGCTAAAAGCCTTCAAATTTGTTATGAAACTTTTATTTTTTTCTGTTCACAATAATTTAGTAGCCCCCATCTGCTGATCCAGATGGACGCTTTACTGGCGCCGAGTTCCAAGAGTTATTACGCCTGTGTTGGCGAGAGCACTCATGCTTTCCAGAGCCCATCCAAAGACCTCATGGTCATTAACAGCCGCCTAAACTGGTGCATATGTTAACTTATCCGTCTTTTCAATTTTAACATTTTGTTCTCTTTTCTCTCATCTTCTCCTTCCTAACATTATCTGCTGTTCACCGGTATCTCAGCAGCGCTGGCGGCGGCCGGAGAGTTGGAGGCCGCCTCAACTTTGATCTAGTGAGCGACTCAATTGTTGCAGGCAGCCTTGGACCTCAAAATGGAAGCTCAGGCTCCTCAGCTGCTGTAGAAGTCACCGTGAAAAGCGAACAACCTGATCTGTGATATTCGGTTGGTATTTATAAAGTCCAGTTTTTTCTTATTTTAAATAAAAAAAGTTTCCGTTTTATTTTAGGAAGATTTACATTTACATGCATACCCCCTCATTTTCTCTGTCTTTGCATGTCTAACAACTGATCCTCAAATTTTATATGTATATCACCTTAACTGATGCATGAAAAGTTCCATTTTTTTCTACTTTTTCGTTGTTAAAAGCGGCAGTTTTGATGGTGATGTGAATGATTTAGGTGGTATAATGTAAAAGAAGTAAAATTTAGGTGTTAGATGTGTAAATACATAAGAAATTATGTGGTATGCTTTGTAAATACCTCTTTATTTTATTTTTCATGGAATGGGGAAATCATGCGCGCGCAGCATTGTCTGTGCATAAATAGTTCGGCTGCCCCGTGAATCCCTTTTTATGTCATGCATTGCTAGTGTACATCTCTGTTGAGAGATGACAGGCTGCGATTGAAAAGCTTGTGTCATGTATTGGTGTGATTGGAGGGGCCTAATTTGTAATTATGCGAATATATGTGTAATTATGCATTTTCTTGAGGTGCTATTGTGACAGCTGCTTTTGTTTGTATTTGTGGATTTCTATAGTTTTGTTATTGTAAAATACGATCTCTCATTAGTGGTGGCCATGAGATGTTGTAGAAAAAGTTTAGAGGTTTAGAGGTAAACTCTGGGTTGAATGAATATTGCAATAAATATTTGAGTTGTTTTAATTTTTAAAATAATATAATAATGTTGTGATAATGATATATTTTTTATTTAATATTTATTTAGTTGAAAAATTTTATCTTTATTGTTTTAAATTAAAATTTTTGAATTAGAATTTAATTATTTTTTTTAATTTAAATATTTTAGTTTGTCATTTAATTATGTTTAGAAATTATGGTTAATATTTAGATCTTGTGGTGTATCTCGTCGTAAGCATCTTCTTGGTGGTTTATGTACAAACGACCCAACCTTTATGTTTTTTGGGATATCTTTGTTGTTGCGAGATCTAAATATATCAGTTGATGTCGTATATCTATAAATTAAACAGGAGAACGATCGACGAAGTGAAAAATAGAACGAGAAAAATCACATCAGAAAAAAATTATAGATTTATGTGGTTCGGCAAATTGTCTACGTTTACGAAGTTGTAGAAGATTTCACTACATGAGGAATTTATATCAGTTGATCATCTTGACTTACAAGAGGATTCTCTCACTCTCACTTTGTTGCTCTCCTTTTATTCTCTCTCCACACGGAGATACATTGAAGAAGATAAACTTACAAAAGAAATAAACTCAATTTTTCTTCAGTTATAAGCCACCAAGAAGAAGTCAAGGGAGAACAATCTTCTTGTTTTTCTTCTTTCTTCTTCCTTCACCGCAAGGAACTACTCCTCCTTGCACTTCTCTTTCCTTTTATCCCGAGCAAACCTTCCTCTATCCTGAGGAAACCGAAGAACACTAACCTTGACTTGTCCTAAAACTGAAGGAGAGCCGCTGCGATGCCTTTTATCGCAAACATGAAGGGAGGTTGGCGACGTTTCGCGAATATCGCGACCTCTCGCGACAGTGGAGCGGGACGAAGCAAAGCTTCGCTTCGCAGCAGACGCTAACGCCGATTCACGAAACGGGAGGAGCTAGAGCAGGATTCGTGAAACATCGCGATCGGGAAAGCGGGAGCGGGAATCCAAACCGGTGTCCACACTAACAATCTAACACTTTAATTTCTATTCCATATAATTATAAAGATTTTATTTCTTCCACCAAAGAATTATATCCTCACCATTCCATATAATTATAAATATTGGAAGACTCCCATCAATTATAGACTATAAGGGCATTAAAGGAAGGTTAAATATATAAAAAAAACATACTTTCCAATACTTTCTCAAATAGGAAATTAGAGTAAAGTGTAATTACTACCTTTGAACCATGCTTAAGTATAAAAATCATGCCATGAAGATTCAAGTGGAGAAGATCCAATAATAAATGTTTTGGACATTTACATAAATGCAACCCAATTCCTATGTATTTACATAAATCTAAATCATACTTTTTTGCATTTATACTGCCTACTTCTTTCATATCACATAAATGTACCATCATTTTTAACATCTAAAGAGTGAAGTACATCTTTTCATGCGTAGCTAAAATGTCATGTATATTAAATTTGAAATTTAGACATTAGATGTGTAAATACATAGGAAGTGAGTGATATATACGTAAATCTTCATAAAATTTCATATACTTCTGAGTTAGGTGATGAGGAGAAAGAAACCTGAGGGCTCTCTACTTTGGTTGCTCTAAGCAATTTGTAAATAAAACTATTGAAATTTAATATAAGGGAATTTACATACTAACACATAAGAATTATGTATTTACACATCAAACACTTCAATTTAAATTTTTTACATTCATATTTAAAATTTTCACATCAAATAAAAATACTACCATCACTAACTTCAAAAATATGAAATATGCTTTTTTCAAGCATAACGAAAGTGGCATTAATTTAAGAAAATTAAAGTTTGGATGCTAGATATGTAATAGAAATTGTCTCGCTTGTTTGTAAATCTGTCTTTTATTTAGGACTTATTTGAAAAAGAAGTGTATTACATTTCTCTTGCAAGGCTTTTAGGATTTAAAGTGTTTAACATAGGGATTCATCAATTCAATGTAAAATAGGGATGAATTTATAAATTACTTCTTAGAGTGTATATAGAATTCTATGGATTTGATCCAATTTTCAAATACACAATTTTATGCAAAAAATTGTTGGCTACAGCTGTTGCTCGGAAAAAAATTATGTGCGATATTGGGGTTGTACTGATGGTACAAGGGGGTTACATCCGCGGTATAACCCCTTATAACCTCCCTGTAACTTCCTGTAATCTATCTATACCCTAAAATAAGTTTTGCGCTTCTGTTATCATATATTAAGAGGTTATATGTAAGTTACAAGGATGTTACAAGGGCTTATACCATAGATATAACCCCCTAGTACTCTCGGTATACCCCAATATCACACGCAACGCTGCGTACGTCTATCACACGCAAATTTTTTTCCTACTGCTCACCCCAATTGATCGCAGTCACGTCGTGTCAATGCCTTCGGCTATCTCCACCTCTTACCACTGTTGTTGCACGCCTCTGCCGCCCACAGTTGCCACCGCCGCTGCAGGCCCCAGCTACCGGCTACCACCTAAGGCCACCTCCCGCCCACAACCTCCACCTCTTACCACGACTATCCACCATCTCCATCCATCGGAGTCACCGCTGGCTGGCTTCTTTCGCCACTACCAACACTATTAATTTATAAAAAATCTCACATATTTTGAAATACATTTTTTATTTTACTTTAAAAAAAATGAAGTTATAAGTTTATTTTGCTTCAAATTAACCAATTGTCAAATATTATAAATAAAATATATTATTTCTATATTACATACATTTTAAGCTTCATGATCTATATAAAAGAGAAAAAAAATATAAATTTTACTTGTATATAATTATTCAAAATTTGATTAATACTCTATTTAAGGCAGCTGTAGTTTATTGAATAATTTGCTGATATGGTGATTAAAAATAATCTTCTGATAAGCTAGGTGTGATGACTATTATAAGTTTCTATTTTTTTGGAAAAGCCGGACTGCTATCAGAAGGCTGTCACCACACCTAGATAGATGCGGTGTGAAAACACTGTTTTCAGCTTTTTGAAAACGCATAAGCTGCCAAAACGCAGTTTACCCAAATAGATCAAGTTCGTTTTCAAAACGCCACCGCATTAAATAAGTTGCTCCAAACGGACCCTCTATCAAAAAAAATATTTCCACTAAGATATTTTTTAACTCATACGAAGAAAAGTCAGTCTAATATATTTGAAAAGTAAAATGGTTGAAGCGGACAATCATCCTAACATTCATTTGGTCCACCCTGATAATTTTTTATTTAAGCATAAAGACTAGACCGAGTCTACAACAACCATCACCACCCAAGATCCAACTGCCCTAATATTCCATGCAAAAGAATTAGGGTCTAATATCTAAATACACAAAATATGAAGCATCATTTCATCAATTGTCACCATCCAACGGCCAGAGAAAATCTTCCATCTGGATTAAAACGCATAAAGAAAATTCAAAATAGGATATTACTTCGTGGGCAGCTCTTTAGCAGAATCGTCACACTGCGGCGGCTGCGATCTCCGGGAGGCAGTAGACCTTTTTCTCTCTTCCGGCGAATACTTCCTTAAGAAGAAGAGTTTCCCACAGCTAGAAGGTTAGGGTTTTGCTCCTTCAGTTCTCTCAACATGATTTTTCGGCTTGGAATCTCCTTTCAAGCTTCGGTCCTCATCTGCTTCCTCCTTCTGTTCACCTTTCTTCGCCGATCGGAATCCTCGTGCCGGAGTGGCTGCGACCTCGCTCTCGGCTCATATTATGTCACGTCCGAAGCCTATAACCTTACATACGTCGCCAACTTCTTCAGCCAAAAGCCGAAGGAGGTGCTGTCTTATAACTCTCTTAGCAGCCAGGACAGCATCACAACCGGCACTCGAATCAACATCGGTTTCCCCTGCGACTGCATTTCCGGCGATTTCCTTGGCCGGAACTTCTCCTATACCGCGCAGTCTGGCGACACTTACGACATCATCGCCTCTAACTATTACGCAAATCTTACCAACGCCGTGTGGCTCGCGGCCACCAACAGCTACCCTTCAAGCAATATCCAGATCGGGGACGTTATCAGTGTAATTATCAATTGTTCTTGTGGGGATCCAGCGGTGTCGAAGGATTACGGCCTGTTCGAGACATATCCGCTTCGGGCCGGGCAAACCCTTGATTCAGTGGCAGCGGAGTTCAATCTGTCCTCGCAGAAGAGCTTGATTCAGCAATACAATCCTGGGAAAGATTTCAGCGCTGGGTCTGGGATAGTTTTCGTTCCTGCAAAAGGTGCGCTTCCTTTGGAAACTGGCTTGGAATCAAGTTTAAAATAATTAACTTGTGAAATAATAAGTTTAGTTTCCTATAACAGTATGGTTGATGCTGTTTGTTTTTCGATTGAGCCATTGAGAGAAAGTAACTCGCGAAGAAATTCTTTTCCAAATTCATTGGGGCTTAGTTTTAATTTGAAATCTAAACCACCCCACAAAACAAGATTGCGCAGATTCGAGAAAAAACTAGAACAATCTTACAAACAGAAGCACAACAAAAGGAATTAGAAAACGACACAAGAATTTAACATGAAAAAATCCGAGAACGGTAACAAACCATGGAGCCACACTCAATTTTCTTTGCACACTTTGCTTTCAAACTCTTTCTTCACCGATTCAACGTGAGAAATGCATGTCAAAATCACCAAAATTCTTGTCTCCAACACTTCTCACATTCACCGACTCGATGCGAGAAACACACGTTGAAATCTCCAAAATTCTCATTTCCAACACTTCTAACCTTCATGAGGAGTTCTTATGGAAGAAGAATGCACAAGAAGTAGTGAACACACGACTCGAATTTGGTCGCGTAAAACAGGAATCACACACCAACTGCTTTGGGCGCTGAGGCGCATGGAATTGGCGCTGAGGCGCCAAGACCTCGGGATCGAGTGTTTAGGTGCCAAATAGTTGGTGCCTAAGCGCCACTTTACCGTAGCGCTCACATATGTGGCCGATTGTTCTGGAGCTGGTTGTTCTGAAATTGGGCAGTGAGCTGCACCCATAACTGGACGCTTAATTGTCGGGCGCTCGGTCCCGTGTGGGTGGTTCGGCTCCACAAACCCAACAATCTCTTACTTGGAGGCGTTAACATCCAACACCAGTCATCTATTCCTGCACCTCTATCTGAATCACCTTCATAGTCATGCACTGTGGTCACTTACTATGGTGTAACTGACTCTCAGTTTCAATTTTCATGAAACCCAACTGAAGTCAATTATAGCTTTTTCATCAGAAAAATCTTATTTAAAGCAGAAGTTTTTCATACATCTTGGTCATTGTCGCTATGAGATCCCCCGTAGTTTTCTCATTTAAAGTGTTAAACGCAACAGGTGAGAAAAGTGACAACTGGATCAAACTTAGTGCCGTTCGATCCAACACTTCTCATTCCTCCATAGGCATAGACTCAAACTTCATTGACCATTGCTTTCACTCTACTTGCATCTTCCAGATTGCAAAGTGCTTATTGAATTTATCTACTTTGAACCTTGCTTCATTGACCATTGCTTTCACTCGAATCAAACTCATCTTTGATATCACTATATTGGGAGAAAATAACTCACTAAGAAATCCCTTTCCAAACTCACAGGGGCTTAGACTCAATTTGAAATCTAAACACCACCGTGGAATAGAATCACGTAGATTCGAGAAAAAACCAGAGCAATCCTAGAACAGAAGCACAACAAAACAAATAAGAAAATGCCAACAATTTAACACAAAAAACCCAAGAACTAAAAATACGGAGCCACATAATCAGAAAATTTTCTCTATGAAAATCAGTGTGTTTATGTAGAACATACTCAATTTTCTCTCAACACTCAAGGAAGCTTACATGATCTCACTACAAACTCTTCCTGCACCGATTCGAAGCTAGAAACACGTCAAAATCGCCGAAATCCTCCAGCACCTCTCACATTCACCGTGAGTTCTTGTTGAAGAAGAATGCATAGGAAGTAGTGAACACCCCGATCGAATTTGGTCCCTAAAATAGGAATTGTGCATGCATGGGCACCCGGACTTGGCTTTGAGGTGCTAAGACCTTTGGATCACGCGCCTAAATTGGGCGCTTGGGCACCCAATAGTTGGCGCCTAATCGCCATTGTTACTGCAGTGCCCACATATGTGGGCGCATATGTGCCATGTTTTGGAATTGGGCAGCGAGCAGTGCCCAAGTGGCCTTTTGAGCACCCACAACCCATCGCTCAAGCGCAGGGCGCTCGGTCTTGTGTGGGTGCTTTGCCTCCACAAACCCAACATGAATGAGAAAAAGTCATCTTAAAGTGGTTTCTGACTGAAATCTGTTTCTTTTGATTTATTTTCTTAAAAATTAGTAACTTCCTATCCGTTCCATTCCTATAAAGCTCACAACCCTTTGCGACAATCATAATGATATTTTTGGCTCATCTTGCTTGACTATTGCCTTGGTTGCTTTTTCTTTTACATTGTTTGTTGATGAACGCACTAAAACAAGGATTTTACTAATGATAGAGAAGTATGATACCAGTCATGCTTCAAAAATTTCACTCTTTCAATTCCGAACCTAAATCAAGTCTTTTAGACTAATAAATGGGAAAAAAATATTATTTCAGTTCTTGAAGAATATCTCGTCCAACAGAGAATTACCAAACTTCTTGCATTGTATTCAAAAAAATAGGTTCGTAGAAAGAAAATATAGACACATTTTGGTGGTTGCTTAATTAATTATGACCATTAGCAATATTCCAAAACATTATTTGTGAGGCTGCCCTTAATGTTGCATATCTATTCAATTACATGCCCTCATGAAATTTAAAATTGAAAACTTCTTGCCAAACCCTTACCCATTCTCATTCCTTGAATAGAATTATATCCACCATTTCTATTAAGGTATTTGGCTGCTTAGCCTTTGTACATATTCCTCCTCAGAAAAAATGTAAATTAAAGTTAGAAGCCATAAAATGCATTTTTATTGTATACTCTTCTCACCAACAAAGTAACAAATGTTATTATTTTAGTATTATAAAAATAGTACACTACCATAAATTGAACATTTTTTGAATACAAATCATTCTTTCCCATATACTACAATTTAGGGGGAAAACATCAACTCTATGGGGGAATATGAATTTTGTGATAATATGAGTACCATTTTATTGATATCTCAACTTTTATTTCTTCCAAACTACTCGAGTCTAATCCACTTGAATCTCAGTATTTCAAAGATCACGTATAACAAGCAAGATAAATGGATTGTGTATTCTAGATGATTGGAAAAAACAACAGACAAGATAGAGCAAAGCATTTTTCCTGAACTAAACCCAATGTTTGACCTAAATCGCAACATCGATTCACAAGGAGAAGATAATTTCATAATATTGATTCTGATGATAATATCGGCAGTTTGATTTGTGAAGGGTTTGTGTGGGATTAACCTTGATTTGAATGCCTTTAGAACAACTCTTCTTCACAGCCGCCAATCATTTGATGCTTTCTTAAACATACTCCTGTCATGATTTTTATTTTTATTTTATTTTTTAATTTATTATTTTTTTAATTTTTGCTTCAAAGTCTAGAGTTTTGGGTCAGGGCTGAAGGGGAGAATGGCAAGGGAGCTAAGCTGGGTTGGGATTGTGTGAGGATGCGAAGGCTGAGGTTGCTCATGGATTTGAACGAAGCTGGGTCGTAGCGTAGGAAGATAGGGGATGAGGGTGGCTAATTCATGCGGGTGTGAGGCCTATGGGGATGTGCGAATCTGATAGTGCAAGTAAGGTGAGTTATTCTGAGAGATATAGGGAGCGATAGGTGTTCTTGCAATTGATTTCTTAATTGGTATTAATATTGAAGTCACAATAATTTTACATAAAACATTTGTTACTATTATAAACATAAGTTGTTTCAATATAAGGGGATTTATATACATAGCATATAGTTCTTACGTATTTACATATCTAATATCTATAATTTAATATTTATTTATATAACATCCAAATTTTTAAAATTGCAAAAACATGCAATTAATACTGAAATACACATATTTTTTATGTGATTGTAGTGCTAAAGTGCCATATAAGCAAATATTAAAATTTAGGTATTATATATGTAGATGCATAGGAGTTTTATGGTATGTATGTAAATCATCCATTAGCTTACTACAATTATTTCATTTCATACGTAATAGAATTAATTTCTAATTGAAAAAAATTATAAAATTGATTTAGTTTAGAATTTGATAATAATGTAAATGTGTTGTTGGCTTTCTCTTTTAGTTTCTCTCTACTTGCACGAGGATATTTTTTATTAGCATCTTGTATGTGGGTGAATTATAATTTTATTGCAAATTTAAATTATTCGGGCATCTTAATAATTTATTATTATCTTTGCTCGTGAGTTTTGATCTTCCATTCAACGTTGCACTCATGTAACATTTTTTTCATCCATTATTGCACATGAATTCTTATTTCACATATTTGTTTGAGTACTTCTGCATGAATTTTTTCATCTTTTCCTTCATGTGATAATTTTAACGAAAGTCATTTTAGGTAATTTTTACTCTGTTAATGCATGGATGCGTTTTGTTTATGCATTTTATTTTATCAACTTTAGAAAGCACACATAGAGGTCAATGCTTGATTTCAACTAGTTAGCATTGCCTTTAATCTCCAAAGGTTGGCAGTTGTAGATGATCTTTGCAGCGGATTCAATTGTATCTATGCACCAGAAAGCACCTAATAACGATCTACCTGCTGCTCAGAAGGAAGAATTTCTTAGAGTTATTATGCTGCTCATGGAAATTAGGAGGTTCAAGAGGTGATTCCTGAAGGAGATGTCAGACACATGAGTAGGGGCAATTGCTAGGTTTATGGCTGGGGCATTGGCTTGCTTGGAACAACTTCTCAATGAATTTTTGTTTACTGTTTCTTCTTCTAATTATCCTAGTTGCTATTGTATTCGTAATCCTTCAGCTCATTCTTTTCAAATTGCACAATAAAAGGCATGCCTTGAGACCCATATTAACGCTTTTTTATAAAAAATCATTATGATACTTATACCTTATTGTCCCTTGGTGAGCCAGGCTTACACCTCACCCTGACTAAGTCACGCCTCCCTTCAAAAGGCTCCTCAAAATTTTGAGACTATTTATAACTTTCTTATCAAAATTAAAAATAATATCAATATATCTCACATATCAACTCTAACACCTCAGACACTGTTTCCGTTCATTTTTCTCTTTTTTATTTTAAAAGGAGTCGTCAGCTTGTCGATCGTCATATACTTTCCCCATTCAAATAAATCTCCCTCCCGAATCATATAAATGATTCGAATAGGAGAGGAACTGAATAAAATGGACGTACGACAAAGAGACAAACAAGAGAAAAAATAAAACGTGGAGAGTCTACGTGGGATAAACCTCACAAGGATAGGTCAAGAATGTCCGCCCAAACAAGATCAAACAGAGGCACCTTAAACCAATATCCGCGAAAGAAGTATCTACGTAGACTATCCATAACCAGAGAGGCAGGGGTATGTACCTGTTCTGGGGTCAAGAGCACTCCCAGAGGAACGTGTTCCTACTGGTTAATTACATCTTGGGGGATACCCAAGAATACTCTCGATAAAAGGAGTTTCGCTTCATATTATCATAAACCTGGGGTATAGGCAACCAAAGGAAGGTTATTCCGTGTGGGAACAGTCCCAATGCTTTAAAGCTCACGCTAAGCAATCGAGCAGAGAGTGAGTCTCTCACATCCCGAAATGGGTAGCGGCTCATCGGCACATGGGGCCCACGGAATAACCTAAATCATCTTGACGGGGATATCCCAATACGTCAAAGCACGTCCGGGCCAAAGGGCAGAGGACAAATCGTCGTATCCCAAATGGGCGGCAGCTCATCGGCATCGGGCCGTCAAGGTGATATTAACGAGGTCAAGGAGCGACAGGGCTCAAAGGGGCTCAACAAAAAGAAAGTTAGAATGATCCTAAAAGGTAGAGGTAACTGGGTCGGGGTACCACGGACCCGTCATACACAGCTACTAGGACCCTAAGTCTACCTGGTCGTGAAGGTAGTCGACCCAACACAACCTGAGATCCCCGGTCAGCAATCCGTGAATTGCATCATCCACGAGAATCTCGATAGCCCTAAGATCAAAGGAAGAAAACTCTATCCTATGACTATAAACTGAAGCTCCAAGAGATGGGACTTATACCTGCCGAAATGGCAAGGATGTCTCCGGAAAGAAGAGAAAGTGGAGGTTCAGCTACAAAACTGTAAACACTCCAACAAAAGGACTTACACCCCATCTGGGTCGGGGAGCCTTCTAACACCCTAGGCGTACTAGACAACCACTTATATGAAGGTATGCTGGGCCAGTCAGGTTGGAAAAGTACGGGGACTCCTCCTCGGGACATGCAAAGATGAATGCAGTTATCTAGAATGATCCTAAGTATTGTGGAGGCCCTATTAATATATGCAGGAAAGTAAAAGTTGTAATTTTTAGATCCTGAATATTTTAATCCTAAATTTTAATTATCTTGAATATTTTATTTAGAATTTTGTAGAAAATTACAATTTTAGGGTCCTTAATGAGCCTATGTTATATCGTGAAATCCCAGATAAATCACAGAAAGAAACAAGGAAAACACATGCAAGTGCAGCCATGCAACATGATGTAAAAAAAGCAAAACAAGTCAAATCAAAATAATAAACAGGCCGGTGCCGCTGGGTCGGCAACATATCCCAGAAAGGAAAAAAGGCGGCCGGACTCCGCATATACATGCCCGGTCTTAATTCTATACATCAATATAAAATGCAGAATTAAGATACGGGGCACGAGCATCTGCTCCTGGTCCCCTCCACGTGGTTCCCATGCTAACGTCTTGGAACCTGTGCCCGTATCTTATTTCTGCTACAAGACTCTCCTAGACTCTAAAAAAAATATATCGAGAAAAGAAAAAGACTCAATCCTGCATGAAAACAAGTGTCAGCGGGAAAATCACATGCACATAACGTATTATGAGTCATGCCTTAAAAGTGGGGGAAGCTAATAGCACCTGCAAGCAAAAGGGTTAGAAATCATTACTTGCTCCCCCCATAGCAGTACCTGTGTGTGTATAAAAATAGGCATGACTCCCTGCAGAAGAACGCCCTAACATACTACCACACATATGCAACATGCAATCACATCACAAGCATAATGCAAAAGAAAGTTATCTGGCTAGGGCAACCAATCCAACAAAGAACAATAGCCAAACATCAAAAAGACTATCTAGCACCATAAATCCTAGCCTAGCACACCATCTACCGAGAAAGTGCATCGACCTAATATATAAGTGAGGGGTAAGTCTGAGTATAGTATGACTTTGACGGGGTCTTCATACCGGCCCCATCCTAAAGATCTGAAGGATCTAAAGGGTGTCACAAAGAGCGGTGACGCAAGTTAGATCTATTAGATCTTTAGCACAGTCATACTCATGTCAATCCCGATGACTTAACTCGCATTGCTCACTGGGATCAACCCAGCAAACAATGCTCGTTAAGGCATTGTGACCAACATAAGGTCACTCTCCTAACGAACCTGACTCGCTATCTATGCAAACATGCAAATACAAATGCTAATGCAGTCAAATCGAAACATATAAGTAGTGATAAAGAGTATGTCATGAAGGCAGTGACTGGAAGGAATGGGCATGCCGTAGCGGCAGGGGCCTGCGAAGGGGGTATACCGGTAAGGTGGTGATCCGAAGGTGGGCATGCCGT
>NEWO01000002.1:8851463-8896621 GCA_003013225.1 Phalaenopsis aphrodite | reverse complement strand
GTAGCGGCAGGGGCCCGAAAAGAGGTATGCCGGTAAGGCAGTGACCCGAAGGAATACAGCTCAAGTAGATGATATCGATCATGCAGACAAACATGTACATGCACATACACAACATGCAAAAGAGCAAGTGGTAGGTCGATCCAGATGAAACACAAGTGATGTGACCGGTTTGGGATAACCGATCGAGGCACAAGTGGTATCGGTACAGGTGCAAGTGCAGGTGCAACGTGCAAGGTGCAAGGTGCAAGGTGCAAGCGCAAGTGCAACGTGCAAGTGCAAGGTGCAAGGTGCAAGTGTGATATATGACACACAATATGTAACAATGCAAGACACACATATGCAAATAATGAGGTGCAAATGACCACACATGATAGTGAGCCACGCTCGTACTAACGACCTCACCTAGGAAACCTAAGGTTTAGACCCTTGGAAATGCGGCATCGCCGCCTCTTATTTTGGTGAGGAAATGTGAGGAGTTTCTCCCCGGATCTCCAAGGGGGGAACTCTCCACGGTGTCGTGAAATGTGCTAGCTACGAAGCTTTTACCATTTCGCGAAATCCTCCAGACTTTGCAAAGCGAGCCAGCTACGAAGCTTCTCTCGCTTTGCCAAGTCCGACCCCCTAGCTTCTCCAAGTAAAGCTGGGGAAACCCAAAGCAAGGGGAGTGATGGACTCCGACCCATCGGGACTTGTGCTAAGGCTCACAACAAAAGGGAGACACTCGGCTCTACGGGGGGTGTTTGGTTACGCACAGAAAGTCCTAACCTAAAGTCTAGCTCTAGGAAATCGATGATCCATCACGTAGGCACGTCGTCGCGCCGACCCATGCCAGCGCACGCACCCCGTGTGGGCGATCTAACCCACACGCCTAGACACCGCTAAAACCTAGGTCCAACTAGGAGTTAGAGAATCTCACCACCGTGACGGTTGCAGACGCGTTCTCTTTGCTTGCGCCAAGCTCGCCGACTTCCGATCTATGCTCCAATGTGCATCGTAAAATGCGCACAGGAAAAAAAAACAGTGCCAATAAAGGCAAGAGAGGAAGAGATCAGTGAGTGCAAAGTATCCAAAAATAATAATTTTGGCATATAAAAGTATAACCAAAATATACCTTCGCGAGGGAGGTTGTTCGATGACGGTGAAAGAGGGGGAGTTTTCCTTGCAAAGGAAGAGACGCTTGCACCTTCTCAAACAGCGGCAACGCTCGCTATTCTGCGACGTCAAAGTGCTCCGACGAAGATTTCGGTCGTCGGGAAGGTAGGACGGCGAGATCGAGGACTTAGTTCGCCGGCGGTGCGCACCAGGAGCGAAAGAAATGCAGAGGATAGCCCAAAATATGTCGTTCTCCTCGCCGATTTTCTCCGGCGTAAATACGACACCGGCGAGTGACAAGGACGGCGAGGAGGAAGAGATCCGGTGGAAGAGGAAGAAAAAGAAGAAAAAGAAATAAAATTAAAAAAATAAAATAAAATAAAAAAAAAGAAGAAAAATCAGAAAAAAGGGAGAGGAAGAAGAAGAAGAAGAAAAAGAAAAAGGAGAAGAAAAAGCAGGAGAGAGGGGCGGCTGGCGGCTGGAAGAGCACGCCGGCGATCTTCACCAGCGATGAAGAGACCGACGACGGGTGCGACTCGAAAGGCCGAGAGGAAGAGGGACGAGTGGTTTTGGCGAACCGGAGAGGGCGCATCCATTCGCCTGTGGAGGATAAGAGGGAAATTTTTTTGTTTCCCTCTCTTTTTTTTTAAAAAAACCGTTTCTTTTTTTTTTTGGGAGAGAGGATAGAGGAGAGAGTTACGCAGCTTTAAAAAAAAAAGGAAAATTTTTTTATTAATAATAATAATAATAATAATATTATTATCATTATTATTATTATTATCTCTCCGCATCTTTTTGTCAAATACGTCATTGCTGTGAAATGAACCTCTCCCCTAGGTAAATTCGACGTTCCGGACTCGACCGCACTGTCTGTTTCATCGTCTGGGGTCGTTCGGATCACTTATTTTAGCAATCGAGACGAAAATAAAAATTTGAGCATTTTTAGCCCGCACGCGAAACTGTGGTCCACCGAGCATCCTTCGTAGATAAAATCGACGTTTCAGATGCACTCATGTGGTCCATTTTGTCGTCTGAGGTCATCTGGGTGACTTCACTGACAAACGGGCTAATTTTAGTCAATTTCGTGCTCGACGCGATAGCTAATTTTCGTCGATCGCAGGTGGACAACTTACACCTATGACATCCAAAAATTGATGCCAACAGACACGTTAAATATCAGAAAATAAGCGGAAAATGTATAAAAAAAATTATGTACTTGAAGTTCTAACTATAAATATAATTATTATTTTAATTAATGTCTTTATTGAGAATTTTTTATTAAAAAGAAGAAGATAACTGAGCTTAAATATAAGGAGGAACGAGAGATTATGAATATGAATGTGGGTAAGACGCGCGATAAACATTTCATTATGTTGTTGATTCTCATGAAAATTCATTAGATAATGATAGTAACATCGTTTTTTAAATTTAAAAATTTAAATGCTATTAATTAGTTATATTTTAACTTAAGTGGTCGTCGTGGGAAAGAAAGATTTTGTTGAACTTATTTTGATTGTTATGTTTTGTTATTTTAGTATTTTATTTTGATATCGTAGCTTACTTTGATAGTTTAATGTTTGTATAGCCCATCTTATTTCATAATTTTATATTATAATATAATGTGTTTGATACCAGAACAAGTAGAGAAATCAACGGAAACGAAGCAAGATTTTATTGATACTAAATTAAGGTTACAATATGACACAAACGGAAAAGGGAAATACAATGATATATTTAATCTCCGGCTAGGACCCGAAGAGAAGATCCGTGATGTTGGTGTCGTTAGTGAAGTGGTAAGGGAGCGGGTCAAGTTCGGAGGTTGTGAATGGGGTTCAAAAGGGTGATTTGGGTGGCCAATTAGAGTGTTAGGGCGAATGTGGAATGGTTGGACTGGAGGATTTGCTACAGGGAAAGTGGTGGGTGGCGTGGGGATGAAGTCTAGGAAACTAGACAACAATATTATAGACAACAATATTATGTTGTTGGGGGAGGACGGCTGGGTGCTGGGATGAAGTATGGAGAGTTGGACAACATGTTATGCTGCTGGGAAGGGCAGTTGGGTGCTAGGAGGAAGGTTGGGAAGCTAGACAACAAGGTTATATTGTTGGGGAAGGGCGATTGGGTGCTGGGATGAAGTATGGGGAGGCTGACGACAGAGGAGAGGGGGAGGAGAAGGGGGAATAGAAGGGCGAGCAGGTGCATTTGTTGGGACCGATCTCTTCAAGCAAGGATGGTCTGGGCTGGTCTCCTTAAACCTCACTTGACCGATCCCCTAGCCCTGCGTCAGTCTCTCGGGGTTGGGGGAGCTTCAACCTCATTCGTCGAAGCTTCTGACTACACGTTGCTGGTGGAGCTGCTGTAATCTTCCCGACTAGACGGATATTCAACTGTCTTCATAATAGGACCTGGATCCCACTGTCGGCTGCACATCCTTCCAAAAAACTAGAGACACCTCTACTTGCGAGCGTACATCCACATCAGTCCACTCTCATGGGACCGCATGTCCCGTATGTCCTATTGAATCTTCTCGAAGTAAACCCCTAGTCGGTTCAATCTGATGGACGGTGACAATAACCCGAATCCTTCTACACGACTTCAAGTGCCCTGGTAGGTCGATCAAATTGGCTTTGACCTTTTAAAGCACATTCTGATAGAATAGGTACACATCCACCTTTGGCACACTCCGAGCTGCAACTATAGATAGACGAGGATTCTCACGAATCAGGTATCGAGTCATCCCGTTCATAACCTGCTTCTTCCACTCCTCATATTCAGCTAAGTGCAAGTGATGAACTAGTATGTGAGAAGTCAACTCTGGGATGATATCTTTGACAGGCTGCACCGCTCTCAATAGCACCTACTCAGGAGAGACCTCTTTTTCACTGATAGAATCTGGATCCCATTGAAGAATCTTCGTCCCAATCAAACTGTTTGGGCTCTTTACAAAGCTGTGGTTCATCTCTCCTGTTTGGACATCTGACGTTGTGTCCAATGCTGAACTGAAAATAACCTCTGAATAACTCCACATAATATTCCTGACACGGCACAAAATCTCCCCACTTATGCCAGGCTGGACCTCCCTTTGTAGGGATAACTCAGGAAATGGTCTATACATTTGAAAAATATGTATTTCTCTTATCCTGTATCTAATGTCGGCTTCTCAAACTCATGACCCTTTTGGACATTCAAGGTCAGTCCTGTTGATGTTCTTATCAATGCCTGTAAAACAATAGTTAGAGTAACCACAATTTCATACTCTTCATGAACGCCTATTATATCGAGGTCACCTTTTACCCTTGCTGAAATCTTTCTATTGGGGTCAACTGGAATTGATAGCTTCTCTTTCTTGTCGGCTGCAAGTTGAGAATCCTTTTTGAAGTCTTCATCTTCTTCTGGATCAACTGTCATTGTCCTCTTTTTCAATGATGCCCTGCTCAGTTAAGCTGATCACTCCCCTGTTTGTTCATTCTGATTCCACATGACCAAATCCATAGCACTTGCAACACTTTCTGACTGTGACAAATTTAGGGATGTGGATTGGTCCTACCTGTTCTCCACTTTGAATCAGCTTTTCCTCTGATAGGGTCGTCTTGGGTATGCTCCTAGGTATAT
Organism: Phalaenopsis aphrodite; assembly: GCA_003013225.1. Taxonomy (NCBI): domain Eukaryota; kingdom Viridiplantae; phylum Streptophyta; class Magnoliopsida; order Asparagales; family Orchidaceae; genus Phalaenopsis; species Phalaenopsis aphrodite. Next base: position 8,891,917 of record NEWO01000002.1, on the reverse strand, counting down.
TTGGACTGTAAGATCCTAAGGTTAAAATCTACCTAAAAGATGTGGGAGTCGCTCGGTACTGTGGTCTCTCAACTTCTAAAGCTAGAGTCGACTCCTTCAGTTTGTAATAAGCTGGTAGGAACTAGCACCGTGTCTCATCTTTCATCTTTAGATTCTCTCGTTCTCTATTTCTATTCTCCCGATCACGATTAAGGGTAACCTCCCATAGGATTTCATCCTCAATGTCCGCAAGCCTTTGCTGAAGTTTGCGGATCTCTCGCCGTATCTCCTCCTAGGTAGGTTCGGGCATGTATTTCTTTAATGGCATTGCCAGGGCTTAGGATTGGGAGGTGAACGATGGTACATGAGACTAATTGAAGGTGTAGAAAACTTGATTTGAGATTGTTAATTTTTAAATCTACAAAGACAATTTAGGGTTTGATTTTGAAATGCGTGGTTCAGGGTAGGAAAAAAAATTTCCGATGGGGGTAAGACTCTTAGGATAAGACTAGGGTTAGACTAGCTCTGATACCAAATGATACTGGAACAAGTAGAGAAACCAACAAAAATGAAGCAAACTTTTTTTGATACTGGATTAGCGTTACAACATGGCACAAACAGAAAAGGGAAATACAATGATATACTAATCTCCGACTATGACCAGAAGAGAAGATCTGTGATGGTGGTGGCGTCAGCGAAGTGGTAAGGGAGCTAGCTAGTTAAGGCCGAAGTTTGTGAAGGGGATCAAAGTGGTGATTTGGAAGGCCAGGAGGTGGGTTGGGGTGAATGTGGAGTGTTGGGCAACAAGATTTGCTACAGGGAAAGTGGTGGTTGGCGTGGGGATGAAGTCTGGGAAATTGGACAACAAGATTATGCTGTTGGGAGGAGGGAGGCTGGGTGCTGAGATGAAGTATGGGGAGGCTGACGACGGAGGAAGATGGAGAAGAAGGGTTAGGTAAGGGTAAAAATGAAGATACAACACCACCTCAGATGTGGATACAAGCTGGAGCACCACTTGTCGTCGGATATAATCCTAGCAAGAGTGAAAATGACTCTACACTAGAAATCTAAAAGCAAACACAACAAAACTAAACTCAAACTTTAGAAAAATAGTAGATATAGGACTCTCCATCGGAAACAAATGCAAAAGGAAAGAAATAGAGGAACGAGCGACGCTTCTGCCCTGTCCAAAATTTGCCGAGACCGGTTTCCTCAAGCAAGGCGAGTCTGGGCTGGTCTCCTTAAGCCTCGCCTGGACCGTTACCCAAGCCCCGCGTAAGTGTTACCTTTTACTTTGGATAATTTATTACTTTTTACTTTGTTAGAATGTTGTTATATTATTATTTTTTAATGTGTTCATATGTTAGAATATTAATACATTATTTTTTGCTTCACACTTTATACTTTTATCCAATATTTATTAATTTATGCATTTTTTAAATTTGAGGCTTGCGACTCATAACATTTTGAGGCTTATTGCTCGTTTCATGGATGAAAAGCGTCTCAATACTCAATTGCACAATTTTAAACCTCATTTCGGTTATCTTGAAATACGCTCGAATTTCTTCTCATATTCATGAATCTAATAAAGTTTCCAAAAATTATCTTGCTCCAATGAAATCTTTTTTAAACTCTTATCTTTTTTGCGATTTTCTTGCTTAATATGATCCATGCCTTGTAAGCATTTTTCCTGGTCTGTTGACATGCGTTTTTGATGGTTCTTTCCTTTTCAGCTTGTAAGGAACCCAATATATTGCCATTGGGATATTGCTGAGCTGATTTGTTTGTCCGTGCTTAGTTTTTCATCTCCCTATGCGGCTATGTTGGTTCTGTGGTATGCTATTTTTGTCGCTGGATTAGTGGCATATCTTAGAAGCATTTTTTAGGGGGGAACATACGAATTTGTGGCTACCAACAAAGGGCCTTTCTTTCCACTTGAATATATGAATTTTAATTCTAGTGGTTTTATTTTTTATATTGTTTTATTAAAACTTGTTCATGATAAACCACAATTGCTAATTATTAATATATATGCTCCATCTGCAGATCCAGAAGGAAGCTATCGCCCACTTTCAACCAGGTAAGTATGTGATGGTGGATTCTTAGCTGTGCTTCAATCAACAAATTTTTGGGCATTTACATGCCACCCAATTCCCTATGAATTTACATATTTAACACCTAAACTTTACATTCTGCAATTATACCACCGAAATCCTTCATATCACATGAAAGATACCACAATTTTAACTTTTAAAAAGTGAAATACACCATTCTATGCATAGGTAAGGTGGTATATATATAAAAATTGAAGTTTAGGAGTTAATAATGTAAATATATAGCAATTAAGTGGTACGTGTAAATCTTTCATAATTTTCCTTTTTTTTCTCTTGGTTTTAACTTTCCCCGTTCTGTTTTTGCAGCCAAAATGGTTGGGCCTCCTTTTCTCATTTTAACGGTGATACGTTGTCTAGTTAATTATTGGTGAACATTTAGGAGCTAACAGTAAACATGAACCTGAAATTAATCAGGATTATCTGGTGGAGCTATTGCTGGAATTTGTGTGGGTGTCGTTGCAGTCCTACTGATGGTTGTGTTGTTCTTATATTTTCGAGTTTGTGGGAAGAAGGCAAAGAAGACTTCGCTCCCGGCAGTATCTGACCATCACACCACTCCCCTGAGACATGGTATTCCTCTGAAAAATTAATCTCATTTGTTTAGCTTTTTTTTTTCATTGAAAATTCTTTCACCTTCTTTTTTATGTTCGTTGCATGAACTATGAAGTTTTGATGCCAAACTTTCAAGTTTCAACTGTTTTTATTATATTTTTGCTGATTTTTTAAAGAGGATTTGCTCTGTTACAAGTAGGTTGAGTTTTTTTTACTGAATTTTTATGCTCAGTTTTTCACTGTTACCCAACTACAAAATTTTTGAGAGAACCGTTAAATGTAGAGTCCTGCAGGAATTCCTGAGTACTATTTGTTGAATCCAGATCTACCCATTGGTTCATGCCCAAGGAAAAAAGTGCAGAATTCAAGGGAAGGAGAAAGAAAATGAGAGAGAGAGTTGCCCGTGGGGGGTAAAGAAGGTTACAGGTGGGTTGAGAGAGAGAAAGCCTAGGGACCTCTTTTTGCATTTAGGGGCCCTCTATTTATAGAGAGATAATGATGAGAAAAGAATATTACATTTATGCTCCCGTTTTAAGGGGAGTTGTGAAGGATATCATGGTCTTTTTCCTGCTTAGATCTGTCTCCCTGGAGTGTTCTCGTCGCTGGATTCATTGGCACGGGTGGCTGGCCCAAGCGATCGATGTCAGCCTGCGATGGTCGACCTTTAGTGGCCGGCCCTAGGTGGTCGGTCGACAACGGCTTCGACAACAAATTTCTTTTAGCTTGGTGATGGCTTATTTTTTGGCTATACATAAAGCCCCTGAATTTTTAACTTATCGGAAGCAAAACTACGATAAGAATGAAAAACTTAAAAGTACAAAAAATACTTTTTCATAAACCTTTAGATCGACTTAGTTTCCATAACAACCCTTTCGTTGACCTTTGATGAGTAGATTTTTGAGAAGATTATTTGCTTACTCGTCCCCGAAGAGAGACTTTGACGGAGAGATAGAATATATTTATCTTTTTTCTTTCTTCATTTAAGAAAACTAAATAAGTTAAAGAAAAGATACTTATTCTTTTTGCTCCTCTGTGAAGGATTCTTATTAACACCCTTCCTCACTACATCTTGTGAGTCAAAGCTGCTGTTTGATAGGATGCCTAACCTAGATTAATAAGAATCTGATAATGGATATTGCGTTTATCTGAATTGTGAGTGTTTTATATGCATATCAGATGGGCCGAATGCATGCGGATATATATGTTAGTTGATTGCATGCAGTTTAGGTTAACCCTGCTGTCCGAAAAAGGAACCATTAAGAGTTTGTGTTTTGGGGCTTTTGATTGGTTGGCATTTAAATTTTTACGTTGGCTCATCATTTTGAAAAATTTTGTTGATATAATTTTTATTGGACATTTTTTTAATCTAGTAACAAGTACTATTACGGAAGTCTCAAAAGATGTGCTTAGAGAATTAAAAGTAAAACTCTTTTAAAAAATAAGAAATTTGATTATAAAAATTGGTTCAAATATAGAAGTTTGTAGAATTAAGGAGAAAATAAGGTGGTCCATAGGAAGTCTAAAAGAATAATTTATGATACTAAGAATTATTCTTTTTTTGATTTTAAGAATATATTAAATAGTAAAGATAGTGATATATATATATATATATATATATATATATATATAGTCTTAGGGCTAATATATTAAAAAGGAAAGGTATAGATAGGTTGGATAAGAGGACTCAAATAATGACACCCTGCCCACCCGGTATACAACACACACTAAAGTCCCAAAAAAGAAAAATATATGCATACCCAAAATGAAGATTAAAACGTAGAGATGTAACCTCTACGCCAAAGGTTCGTCAGACATTGGCAGAATCAGGTTAACGACCCAACTTAGCTTTACCTCTATCTCTGGTTCTAGGAAGGGAGCCAACTAACAAATGGTTAAGTTTACTTCCATTACCCGAAGTCACCAAAATATCATCCATTAAGTTCCTGAGTTCAAGTAGACCTCCATTCTTCTTCTTCCTTCTGGATGTGTAAATTTGTCATTCCTCATCCGAAAATTGGGATATCTGATCAGTGTTTTGGTCCAACTGGGCATGTATAGGCTGTTGCACATCTTGAACTTCTTGCGCCTGACTAGCAATAACAACGTGCTCAGTCTGAGGAGGTGGTAGAATCGTAGTAGAAAGATGACCAACAATTGCATGAATGATAGGTTCTAGGGTAGGTGAAGTATGAAATGTCTCCTCTGCACTCGATGCTTTCTGAGGAAGGTGAGGAGCTTCGAAACTCTTTTGATGATCAGACCGAACTAACTCCTGTTGAAGTAGAGTTCTTTCAATATTGTTTTCAAAGATGTTTGAGGCTGTAGGTTGCCCAGTTAAATCATCCGACAACATGTCATTCACAATAACAAAAAACAATATTATCTGGGGGGGTCTCCTATAGTAAAGGTGTTACAGGTGGCAATAACAAGAGAAGTGATATTTAGAGGAGGGAGAGTGGGAGGGGTAGCAGAGGTCCAGTAACATTTTTACTATGAGGTTTTAAATGAAGGTGCAAATGGTGACATTGAGAGTGAGAATATCCAAACATCCGACAGTGGGTGCAGTAAAGTGGGAACTGTTCGAGTTCCACGGGCTGCTAATAACCCTGGTGCTATGAGCCAATCCATATCTCACCCGAAAAATGTAAAGTAATGTTTCGTTCAATCAAAACTCTGGCTTCAGAAGGCCGACTCGGATTAATTGTAGGAATTTCTGTTTTGAAGAGTTTATCGTAAGACCATAGCTATGGAATAGCGGAAGTCATGATTGAAGAGATGGAACTTCAGATCCGGGAAGTACAACCAAACAGGAATGGTAGGAGATTCAGTGAGAGGATCAAAGTTGACTGTTCATTTTAAAACTTTCATCACACGGTCATCTATTCGAACGAGTTTTCTCACAAACAAATAGACATAGTCTTCATCATTTGATAATTGGATAAGAATGTGCCTACCGTTCAGTTACCAATCTTCCATTCCTCTTTCAGACGCATTTGCTCATAGAGGAATTTACCAACTAAGACCAATCGATAGGATGAAGCTCAGATGGAGATCTCGGCTTCATAGAGGAAGATTGTAGGCTTACCATTTTAACGGGACATTTTTTTAAGAAATCCGGTTTCAACGCCCCGCGCAAAGGTGTCGTGGTATCTATGCGGTTACATACACGAAATAGGAGTGTGATGCGGTTTTTTTTATGCGTTATAAATATTTTTCAACACCACAACACATAAGACAACTATACTAAAAAATATGCAAATTAATCACAATAAAAGTTACTTCAGTATAATAAATTTTCTTTTTTAAAATATTTAAAGCTGCCACTCTTAGTGAATTAAGGTGTACTTTTAATTTCAAATCGTCAATAGGTTGCAAACGCAAATATACGTATCGCTCAATTAGTAAAGAACTATAATGGAGTCCTGAATATCGATCTTATAGGGAGGTGAAAATTTGTTAGTAAAATCACAGAAAAACACATTATTTAAACTATAGAAAACTTAAGTAGGAAAACATGTCAAAATTTGTTTAATGTCACTAAAGAAACTACGTTTACTACACTAATCTCTAAATTTTAAAGTTAAATTTACTAAAACTAAACTAGGTTTTGTGATGAAGAGTTCAAATTTAAGAAAATAACATTCCCCTTATAATGAGATTATAGTCAGTGAATTATCAAATTGAAGAAAATTATATTGTGCCAAATATGAGCAATTATATTCTTATTCTTTTTACAAGCGATAAAAAATATTGGCTAATCCAGTGTTTAGTTCCTAAATCCACGGCTAGGCTGGAAGATACTAACTAAGTTTTGTGATGAAGAGGCTAATCCGGTGTTTAGTTACTAAAACTGAACTAGGTTTTTTGATGAAGAGTTCAAATTTAAGAAAATATCATTCCCATTATAATGAGATTATAGTCAGTGAATTATTAAATTGAAGAAAATTGTATTGTGCCAAATAAGAGCAATTATATCCTTTATCCTTTTTTACAAGCGATAAAAAATATTGTCTAATCCAGAGTTTAGTTTCTAAATCCGCGGCTAGGCTGAAAAGATACTAACCCTCTCTCAAGAGTTCTCACGTTCCTCTCGCCCGAAAACTAACATCTCGCTTTAGTTTCCAAACCCTTGGACCAAATTGGAGATTGTAATATGTCACCCTAAAATCTCCAATTATACGTCCATCAATGAATATTTTTCTATCTATTTGCTTTTAACCCCATGAACTACATTCTGATCTATGAAATCAAATATGATTCTTACTTTGTTGTAGAAAGCATAAGCTTCTCAGATCGTATGTTTCACAATAAATTTTAACAATTCAATTGATCAGACCAGAAAATAAATAAAGTTCGAAGTTTGAATCATCACAAATATGAAATTAAAATATTGCACAACAATCTTGATTCTTCATATGACCATTTCTCTTTATAGGGAGAAGGACAAATAAATCTACTCAGAATTCATGAGAAAGATACAAAATATGGATTATATATATAAAAACAAGTTTACAAAACAAGAAATAAAAGAAAAACAACTTAACTCGATCTCTTCCCCAAACAAATCCCTTAAAGTTGTTTTGAATCTCTCTCTCTTTACAATTACGCTCAAATCTCTTCTAGAAATATAAGGAAGAAGAATTTCTCACTTTCCCTCTTCTCTTACAACTCTTAGAGACACTTGCCACATTCTCCCACAATTTGGAACTCACGCTCCCTTCACTCACACTCCAAAACTCACGCCACACACACTCAATTCTGACTTAAAAATACTCTTTCATAATGTAGGGATGAATTTTCTAAGAGTCTCCATGGGCACCTTTTCAAAATTCATCCAAATTCAATGCATTTGTGAAAATAACCGTCTTTGGCTCGTAGGCGCCAAAATCTGGCTCCTAGGCGCCGTCTTCTCTGTTTCTGGCGCTTAGGCGTGAGTTTTGACGTCTAGGCGCTTGTTCAATTCGTTGAAAACGCCACTTTTGACTCTAAATTTTGTTCATTTTGCATTCTTTAAGCTCTCCAAATGTCTAGACTTAGTGTACCTACAATAAAACATGAAAATACACTTCTTTAAAGTGTAATATCACCAAATATAAACCTTAAATATATATGAAAAATTGAATTTTTTTTTTTGATGATATCAAAATTCCCAAAACTTAAATGTTACTTGTCCTAAAGTAACTTTTTTACTACATAAAAAATATGACTTATGGTAGTGAGTATCACTTAAAAACTTCTATAGTTTTGTTTTATAAAGATAATAATAAGACTTTAGAAAAATTTTAAATAACTTAAGCTAAAACTAAAAATATTAGAATATTCAGAACTTAAGTATAAGAGTTTTGGTTTCTTATTCATTTCAAAAATAATTATAATTAGTCATATTAAGGATGCTTAGAAGAACTATATGAAAATAACTTCATTAGTAAAGATGCTAATACTTTAATATGAGTTTAGAAATATATTTAAGCCTCTTTACTTAAGTTGATTCAAGTAAAACTAATATTTGATTAGGCATCTCTTCAAGCTTTTAATCTGATATATTTTTCTTTTTGTTTTTCTTTTTTTGTTTTTTTTCTTTATTCTTTTTTTTCTTTTATCATTTTCGATCATTTTTTTTTTAATTTTCTTTTTAATGTGAGGATTCTATATCTGAATATTCTTTAATGATTTTAAACTTCATTATTCTCTTCTTAAAATTAAAAACTTCATACATTTCTTACTTATAATACATATTAGCTTTGAAAAAGATTTTTCATAAAGTCTCAATCATTTTTTTATATAATTCTAAAATTCTTAATATTTCAAAACTACAATTTTCTTTACTTTAATTAGTACACACATAACCTTATATTCTTATACTAAATATCTTAGCTTTTAGAACTAACCTTCATTATTAAAGATTTTTACTTGTCTACAATCATATTTATAAAATAAAAAATATGGTTATATTTAAGTTGACATATGATACCAAAAGTTATGTTAAAAATAATTTTAAAAATATAGTTTATTGAGGATAAATAAAGTTTTGATTCGTTTAAGAAAAATTTTTCTTCCCCCTCAAATTTAAATTTTTAATAGATAAAATATTTAATATATAAATGAAGGTAGGAAGAAAACATTAAATGCATGAATTTAACATGTAGAGGACTTTGAACTTAAGACCTTGCAAGTATCAATTTAAAAAGAACATGGCATAAAGTGTTATGTAAAACTTGATATATCAAAAAAATTTGTTGAGGAGGGTTCTAAACATAAGCAATAAATTGCGGAAACAAACAATACTGAAATAAAAACAAACAATCTATATCGAAACATAAAAAGTTTAACGCCTGTTTACAATACACATCATTTAAAAATAAAGTTCAATGACTAACAACCACATGAAAATAAAATCAAACTACAGAAAATAATCATGAAAGTAAGCTACTCATCATCATCCTCCTCACCTTATTCATCTTCTTCTTCAAATTCTACTTCAGGCTTGTAGGGTGTAAAGCGGGGGCAAGTAGGGAATTCTACATTATGATTGCACCTCAAATGATTTGTCATAGTCTCATTATAAGCAATCTCATAATCCATTTTGCTTTGCATGTATTCATCATTATGATAATTCTGAGTCTTTATAGTTCTCATCTGATTTCTGAGAGTCAAATTATCGCCCTATTGAATAAGTAACTGCTCCATAACATTCTCTAAAGTAGTGCGGGATGTAGATGGGCCAGAAGCTGAAGTAGAAGATATATCATTGCCTTTACCTCTAGCTTTTTGTCTAACATGCAACTCATATGTATGAACATTGGGCTTATTGATAGGCTTAAGAGGTTGTATTAATTCTTCAGATCTATCATACCCCACTCCATATTGATCATATAGAGTAAAAATTAAGGCTGGGTATCCTTAACTTCTAGTACTCCCACCTCTCGAAGAAGTATGGGCATTTCGATAAATAAGACCACCAATGTTTATTTTCTTCATTTGTTGAATGCAGAAATTTAATATAGCTCTCTCCTTAGTGATTTCGCTCAGATGATTTGTTGGAAGGAGTCAGTAGAAATAAAATAATGCCAAGCTTTAGATTGAGCATTTAGCATAGAAGTAGAGAATTTTACCTTATTATCGTTCTTCATTTTCCAAACTCCTCTTCCATCATTCAGATAAGCTATAATTTCGTCCAATGCAGAATCAGATGTATCAAATGTAGTATGCTCACAATGAAACTCATCCCTCAACCCATATAATGCATTTATCCTTTTTGGGGAAAATTCAACATTATTACCTCGAACAAATACTTGATCATCCATAGCTTGTAGTAGGTTTGCATGGAATTCCCGGACGATCGAGACAACTGCTACAACAGTGAAATAACAGAAGGTTTCCCAATTTCTCGCCACAATAATCCTTCAATAGGACCGCCGGGATTGTAAAATGCTTGTTCCTGAATAAGTTTTCTTGTCATGAGTTGAGTGTTATAATGATGCTGGGCCTTGATATTTACAAATTTTCTCATGTCATAAGCCTCCTTTTCCTTCATCCTCCTCATTTTAGGAGCCATATGAGTTCTAAAAATTCAAAATATTTCCACATAAATTCGCTATAAAGATAAAGTAAACTCCTAAAATCAAAATCATTTGGTAAGAAATTTCACACCATTGATTTTTCACTAAATTTCTCCAAAATCTCTAATTTTTGGTTTTCACATAATGTAGGAGAAATTCATGGTGAAAATAAAAAAATTCTAAGTTAAAGTGAAACTCTTACCAAAAAAAGATGAATTTCAAGAATTTCTAGTCCCAAAATAGCCTCAAATGAGTATTTGGAAGCCCTAGTTTGCTATTCGCCCTAGTCGCAAGGTAGAAGACGATCCAAAACAGAAAAATGGCTCGCACTGTTCATTTTCACGGATTTAATGACTCAGCCGATTTGGCGCCTACACGCCAACGCTTAAAATTTCATTTTTCAATTTTTTGTTGGCTTAAAATTTCATTTTTCAATTTTTTTGTAAAAATCGTTATACACCAAAACACTCCATCTTCTAATTAGTTTAAATTCACTTTAATTTTCATAATTAAATAATCTACTAACATCAAATTTTCACAAACAACAAACAACTTCACAATTTTATATATAAATTCAAACAATCGCAAATAATTATTTTCAAATCGCAACATAAACTCAGCGTCAAAATCACACCAACAACACCTAACGCTGAAAATTAAACAATTAAATACTAAAATCAAACACAATAAGTTTGATATCGAAAATAAAGGAAATCCAACACAAATAAGCTCTTATAAACGAGCATTCCAAATTTTAGAGTTGCTACACATCTTCATCTTCAGTACTATCATCTTCTATAAGATCTCTCATGGATTGGTGGTGCACAAATAAGTTATAGAAATAACGGTTAAGAAATTCATCGGTCGAGACTTTTTCGATCCAAATATTTTTCTTGTATATTCGCACTGTAGCTTCTTCCATAAGTCCAGTGTGATCAAATTGCTCTTTAATTCTACAATCCAAATGGACAGATTGATCGAAAATACTGCTAATCGCATTCAAAATATTAGTCATCTCATTCTCCAACTTCTTAATTTTCTTCAAAATAACAAATGAACTATCCAGAAATCTGGGTCGTATAGGTGATGAGTTTTGAGATGATTGATCCATAAGAATATTTCGGTCATCGACTTTTCCATTTTCTAAGTAATCACAATTTAATACTGGGTCCATGGGCTTCCAAAGAAGAAACACTTTTTCTCAATTTTCATATGGAAGTTGTGATTGGCTACAAAACAAAAATATTGTAGATGGATGTCCAAGACCAAGATTAGATCTATTCAAAATCAAATAAAGAGTAGATTTTGCTATTATAACACCCACATCGATAGGTCTTTCAGTTTGAATACAGTAGTTTAATATATCACTTTCCTTCGTCACTTTACTGATTTTGTAGTAAGGAACAATTTTTCCGAAATAAAGATATGCCAAGGCTTTGATGCAGAATTTAACAATGAAGAAGGAAAATTTATATTGTTTTTATCTCTTATCACCTTCCCCGACACCTGATCCCGCGCAATACAACTATCACAAGAAAATGCACGTCACAGTTATTATACACAATTTGACCAATAGAGAGTAAGTTAGTAGATAATTTAAGAGAAACCAAGACATTTCTAAAGGAGTTGATATCACCAACTGTCGTAATTGGAATATTATTTCCATCAGCAACCTGAATATGTTGAATACCAATGTATGGTCATTGGTTATGCAATAATTCAGTTGTGTCAGACATATGATTTGTGACGCCTGAATCAACAAACCAAGGAGAAGGAACAAAAGTAATAATTTTACCTCTCTTGAAGGCTGAGAGCATAAAATATAGAGATAATCATCGATTGAACTATATCTGATGTAAGAACTGATTGATTATTGCTAGGGGATGTCGCGACAAGATTGTGAGTGTCAGATACCGTGACATGAAGTGCTTGTGGCATGTGGTTTGCAGTTTCAGGGTCGTTTAGAACACTTCGTAATAATATGTCCCTTTTGCTTGCAAAAAGTACAGAGCTTCTTACTACAATTGCGTGCAATATGACCAAAATCCTTTGCAGCTATAGCACTGCACTGGTCCATTCCCGTTGGTCTAAGAAGCATATGCAATATTAACTATTTTCGATGATAAACCTATTATGTTAATAGCAGCTTGTGTCGCCAATCTTTGTTCTTCGCACAGTAATTCACCAAAACAGACATTCAAAGAAGGAACCAGATCTCTGTTCAATAACCCAGCCCGAACAATTTTAAATTCAGGTTTGAGCTTCATTAAAAACTGATCACGATGATTTTCTTCATGAATAGCCTGAAGACTAGCTAAGTTCTTATTTGACACCTTAACATAGATAATGCCAGTATATTCGTTCCATAAATTTATAAAGCCAGAATAATATTATTCAATTGAGAGATTCCTCTGACTATAATTACTCATATTAAGTTTCAATTGAAAGTGTTTTGCAGTATTATTTTGATTGTAAATGCGCTTCAAGCATTCTTACATTTCTTTAGCCATGTCAAAGGATAGTAGATTGTTCACCATATGAGCCTCAATAGATCCCAAAATCCAGGAAATAATCCTAGCATCCTTTGCTTCCTATTGACTGAGATTTTTTGGCTCAGTAGGTGCTGAAGAAGACCAATCAATATGACTCCAAAGCTCCTTCTCTTTCAAGAACATTATGAGCTGAAATTCTCATGCAACATAATTTTTTCCCGAAAATCTGATAGCTAAGATTTCCGAAGACATTCTAAACAGAATTGCCACTCACAAATTATTTATCAAGAAGGTTGTTGATCGAAATCAACCTAAAGCTTAAAGAAAAACCAAGAGATCCAACAAAAAAAAACAAGGAAAACCAAAGTTCGGCTTTCACGTCGGGTTCACTATGCTTCCGCTGCGTTGGACGTAGGTTGAAGAGGCGAAGGCTGAAGAGGAGATTGTGGCTAGGGCAGAGGCGACTAGAAGGTGAGCAAAAGTTGTTCATGCACTCAAATTTGGGAGCCCTCTCCTTCATAGTATCACGCGGAGTCAAACCAGACCCTGCGATCAGTTCCCATGCTGTGAGAGGGTCGAGGCGGCGAAGTGGCGCGGCTAGTGCAGAGACGACACAAAGATTTTTGTGAACAAAGCAGAAGCAGACAAACGAAACAGAAGCAGACGAATGAAGATGGTACGACTAAGGGTTCGTTTGGGGCAGCTTGTGCGTTTCAGGATAAGCTGTTTATCCTGAAACGCGGCCCGCGGGCCGACCGCAGGGGTCGCCCGCGGCCTACATTTAGTGTAAAAACCCAAACGCAGTTTCGGATAAGCTGACGAAACGTGCGAACCAAACGGTACGGCGGCGTTTTGAAAATGTCGCCCGCATTTATAAGCTGCCCCAAACGGACCCTAAGGCTGAAGTGACGCGACTAATGCAGTGCAGAAGCAGACGAACGAAAATGGCATAGCTAAGGCCGGAGTGGCGCGGCTAAGGTAGAAGCAGGCGAACAAAGATGTCGCGAACGTAGATGTTGCGACGAGAAGATCGCGCTAGGGCTACTGCTGAAAAATACCAAGGATTCAGACCGATTCATGGTCTGATACCATGTTAAAGTTTTCGTGAATAGACTGAATATTTTTTTCCTTACCTTTCATTCCTATAACTAATATTCTGTACAATCTATTTTAGGTACATAATAATGTGCATAATATATTTTAGGTACATAATAAAGTGCATAATATATTTTAGGTAACTTAATAATATATTTTCCTAATCTAAATATTTAGCTTAGAAGGAAAAGAATACGTGCATAAATAAGGGTTTTAATGCGGCATTCTAAAGAAAGAAACTCTTAATTCTGCCTGATTTTATTTTCTCCTGACTTATTTGCTTCTTATTGATAAGCAACTCCAATACTATTCTCAAATGCTTCAGATTATCATCATTGATTTTTGAATAAATCAGAATATCATCATTAAAGATAATGACAAATTGATCCACATAAGACTTGAATATTTGATTCACCGGTTTCATAAAAATTGCAAGATCGTTTATTAGACAAAAATACATAACTAAGAATTCATAATAACTATATTTAGTCCTAAAAATTGTCTTAGTTGTATGTCTCATTGTCTCGATCTCAAATCACATCAGAAAAATACAGTAGTGCCCTCTAAATGATCAAAGAAATAATTGATGATTGGCAATGGATATTTATTACTGATTGACATCTTGTTCATTTCTCTATGATCAATACGCAATTGCATAACTCTATCTTTCTTCTTGATAAATAATACTGGGGCACCCAAAGCAAATTGCTTGGCCTATTAAAACCCTTATCTTTCAATTCTTACAATTGGCATTTTAATTCCTACAATTTTTTCGGAGCCATCCTATAAAAGATAAGAAAATTGTAAATGTCCCTTGCTGCATGTCAATATCAAATTCAACTTTTCTTTCTGACGGTAGCCTTGACAATTTTTTATGACATACATAAAAAATTCTACAATAACAGAGTTCTTCAAATTCCACGCATCTTTATTTAAGACTTCTAATTGGCTAGAAATAATAGTTTACCACTTTGCAAATACTTTTCAACTTTAGAAGATTGTGCATGCATATCACAGGTAAAATAAAATAATTTCTCCTCAAACAAAAATTTCACTTGCCTTAATTAGCATTCGATTATAACAAAATTCTTTACCAACTAGTTCATCCCCAATCTGACATCGAATGTCTTAATTAATATATTAATTAGTTCTGCTAGCAGCTTCTTATCATGGATGGTAACATGCACGATACATTTTATTTTTGTATAAAAACCACTTTCCGAAGGCAGCAGAACACATTGATTTTTATCTAGGTCTTAATTAACCCACACATGAAGATACATGTCCATATTTACATCAAACTTTTTCTATTCCTTTCTTCCTTCCGTTTCTTTTCGCTGATTTCCTGCTATTGCCCACGCCCAATACAGAAGCCAAAAACCAAGTTTGCAGTGACACCAGGTCTTGACAGACTCCCAAGTAGTAAAAATCATGGCTTTAGGGTGTCTAGTACTCAGGGTTACAAGTTAACCAGCAGTAGTAAGCTGACCTGTTGTCATAATTTGCTATATAGCTTGAGGGGCTTGACTATGAATTGTCTACGTATCAAATATAGGCTTTTGTGTAGTTGCTTAGATGAATACTCGGTAATGTAAAATAACTGATTATGGAGAACAATGTAGAAATATAAGGACTAGTTTGATATGTTGAACACCATTATGAAAGAATAAGAAAAAGATTAGAAATTAAGAGAAAAAATTAATAATTGATATGGTGAATAATTGATTCAAACTTCATACTTAAAATCATTTAGCCTAAATTCACAACAAATGTAAACAAGAAAGGTAAAAAGAAAGACAGGAAAAATAGAAGATACATTGAATTAGGCGTATTTTGACACATCGCCAAAGCGATGAGCACAAATGACATGCTTATTCCGGAATATGTATTACCTGAGATTTTAGGAGTTAAGCTGGTATGTTTTATTTTTCAAGTGTTTGAGATACTCATCTTTGTTTACATAAAATCCTACTAAGCCAGCTAATAGATCCCTTAAATATAAATAGATTCTTCAACTTACTCTCTCACCCTCTCTCCATTCTCTCTCTCATGACAAAAAAGAGGGACTTACCTCAACATCTTGGTTTCTCAGATTAATTTAAATGACATAAACTGTGTTTTGATATGTTTAATGCTTCTTTTTTCCTTGGCTTTTGCAGCTACCTCAGATAAAAACACCACAGTAGCTTCTCAAGGAGGCAGTATTGCTGCAGCCACAGGCCACAGTGTGGAAAAATCAGTAGAATTCTCTCTTGAAGAACTTGCTAAGGCTACAAATGACTTCAGTATGGCTAACAAAATTGGACAAGGCGGCTTTGCATCTGTTTATTATGCTGAGCTTAGAGGGGAGGTTTGCTGCACTTAATTGTCATAAAAACTACAAATTTGTGCCTTGTCTCATTACATCTATTAAATATATCGAACCTTCTCATGTGTTTGTTTACCATATTTCTTCCATATATTTATCTTAATGATGCAGTAATTAGCCATTGTAGAATTTCAGTGGCATGTTATCTAATTCATTGAACAATGATCCAACTTGTACCTATTTCTTCAATCCATTTTCCAGCACAAGGATCACATATGACATTTGACACCCACATCACCTGCCACAATTGATTGAACCGGTTTTTATTCATTTTTCTCTGGTCATGCTAACCACTCACCCTTTGTAGAATTAATTTAAACCAAACAGTAAGAAGACTGGTAGACCAAAGGTAGTGTCGGCAGCTGTTAAAAAGGAATTGTAACGCAGTGTTACTGTTAATACAATAGCTAGCACTCAATAGAAATGAATGGAGTGAAGGATTGGTTCTTATAGAATGCACGGGTTCAATAATTTCACTGTCATATTATTGCATGAGCACTGCAATATCTAATAAATATCTGAGTTAGGAGCATATACAAGGAGGTACGACTACTTGAAAGTTGGGACTTCACACCTTTTTCGCTCATATGACTAAGCCTACTGTGCCACAAACCTGCATCCACTATGGTTCCAACCACATCAATGAAATCAGTCATTACATTGATCAGATAAAGGGTGCCTACAGTATTGCCTCGAGCTATCATTAATGCCGACCGCCTTCCACTAATCACCTGTGAAAGTTGTCACGAGTCCTGACTTTGCCAGTTGGCTCACAGAGATAAGATTTATTTTTAAACTAAAAACATGTCGGACTTCAGTAAGCTTCCAGACAGTTTCATTTGAAAACTTGATATCAACATCACATTTTTTTATTATACCGCATGCCTTGTTATTTCCCAAAAAAAAACCTTACCTAAATCACTTAGTGTAGTTTTTGAATACCTCTTTATTGGGGCAAATATGAAAAGAGACACCTGAATTCATTATCTAAAATTCAATACTGACTAGGGATAACGTCAGGGAGTCATTTATATTTCAACTGTGGAGACATTAGTAGAGAAACTACTATCCCGTCATCTAACGCTAGCTTTCCTTAAGCTTTGCAGTTTTTCTTGAAATGCTTCTTACCGCAGTTCTAACATTCTTCTCTGCTTGGCTTGGGCTTTCCTTTCTTGGACTTGGATTTGCCTTTGCCTGTATTCCTGCCCAGATTTCTTTCTCTGTTATCAGCATTCAACTTAGAACCTAAAGATTCATCTTCATTGTTTTTCTGCAAACTTCTTCATTCAGCATCTGACCCACGATATCATCGAAGTTCAACTTCTACGTCCCTGAAGAATTACTCATCGCTGTCATAAAATCATCCCAGCTTTTCGGCAAAGAAGATAGTATCACCAGTGTTGTGACCTCATCATCAAACTTGTTCCTCATAGAACACAACTGGCTCATAACAGTGTTGAAGTTATTGAGATGCTCTGCTGCTGAACTGTTTTCCATTATCTTCATATTGAATAATTTCGTCATCAGAAAAATCTTACTAAAAGCAGAAGGCTTTTTGTAAATCTTGGCCAATGACGCCATTTGATCCACCGTAGTTTTCTCATTAATAATGTTGAACGCAACAAATGATAAAAGTGTTAACTTGATTAAACCTACTGTGGTTCGATCCAACACTTCTCATTCCTTCATAGGCACAAACTCAGACTTCTTTATGACTCGTTGTAATGACAAGTACAATTTTTTTTTATATGACAAATCCTCCACCCGCGTCTTCTAAAAAATGAAGTTCGTCACATTGAACTTCTCCACCTTGAACCTTACTTTTTAGTCATAGCTCTCACTCGAATCGAACCTCGCTCTGATACCAGTTTTGTTGAGAATTCACTAAATAATTCTCAATGTTACAGCGGAATAGGATCATAGGATTTAAGAAAACTGGAACATTAAATTTAAAATAGAAGCACAATAAAAAACAACCAGAAGAGAACACGTGAATTTTTTGTGAAAAAACCCGAGAACGGGAAAAAACCACGGAGCCATGCCATCATAAATCTCATTATAAATTTCAGAGAATTTTACAAAGGATTCACATAAATTTCTCCTCCACACACGAAAAAATTTACAATACACCAACCCACGCTCTTCGTACTGATCTGATGCAGAAACACATGCCGAATAACACAAGAATCTTTCTCACCAACACTTCTCACTTTCACCAAGATTTTGTTGATGAACAAACTCTAAGAGTTATGCTCGAAGCCTGCACATATGCCCCTCGAAATCGTGACATAAGTAACAGTGCTCGTAGTGTCCGGATTTGACCACTTGGGCACCTACTTCTCTGGAAACAAGTGCCCCAGAGCCAAAAGTGGGCACCTAAGCGCCCAGTTTGGGCGCATGACTTCTACCTTCTCAGTCTGGGAACACTCAATGGGCGTTTAAGCACCCATAGCCCGACACCTTGGCGCCGGGTGCACTGACTGCGTGGAAGCCAGCCAACCTGCTACTTATGGGTGCTACAATAGACCTCACAACTAACACTATCTAGTATATTTTATTACCTTACTGTTAATGAAGTCGATTGAAAAGTAACTTTTTCCATTTTGAATGACCTTGATTTTTCAGTGAAGTGGTCTACTTACCTAATGCTGTTGTGCTTGTAGAAAGCTGCTATTAAGAAGATGGATATGGAAGCATCTAGAGAATTTCTTGCTGAACTTAAAGTTCTAACACATGTTCACCACCTAAACTTGGTAAGGTTTTATTCAAAAATTTTTTGTTCTGAAGCGTTTTCTATTATTCTTTAAATGCAATATGAACCTTCTTGTTTCTGTTTATGTGTGGCAAGGCAAACCCTTTTGCACATCTTGATCTTCCTCAGTGACATTTTTTTTTAATATTTTTACCTTATGTTACTTTGTTTTTTTTTGTTCCTCGCTTTTCCCCTTTTGTTACAATATGTGCAATATGTTTCTTTGGATGGTATTCTCATTCGACTTATTTTAAGAAAGGCAGAGGTAGACGTAGAAAAACTTGGGCATATTGTATAAAAAATGATCTTAATTTATTAGAATTAAAAGAAAATACGACACTCAATAGGACACAATGGAGAAAAGGATTCATGTAGCCTACCCCACTTATTGGGATAAAGGCTTGATGTTGTTAGATGGTATACACATTTATTTGTTTCTCTTAAGTTGTTGAATTCAGTAGTTGGAAGACATTTTCAATTTTATACCTCAAGGGGGATTTTTATACATAATTCAAATGCAGGTTCGACTAATAGGTTATTGCGTTGAAGGCTCCTTATTTGTTGTGTACGAATTTATTGAAAATGGTAACTTAAGCCAGCATTTGCGCGGATCAGGTAAAGAATAACTTCTAGTGTTTTGCAAACCAATTCAAGTTATAGTACTTGAGGCCAAGATGAAAAATCTCATTCATACATTTTCTTAGGTAGGGATCCTCTTCCGTGGTTGAGTAGAGTGCAGATTGCACTTGATTCTGCAAGGGGTCTAGAGTATATCCATGAGCATACTGTGCCAGTTTATATTCATCGTGATATCAAATCGGCAAATATTTTGATTGACAATAATCTTCGTGCGAAGGTTTTTCTATCTTTGTTTCATCGTGCTACAAATTTATCATACTTCGATATTTAAAGAACTTTCTTCTCACAGGTTGCGGATTTTGGGTTGACCAAACTTGCTGAAGTTGGTGGTGCAACCTTGCAGACCCGTCTTGTTGGAACATTTGGTTACATGCCTCCAGAGTAAGAATCTTTTATTTCTTTGTTAAGCATCATTTATTTCGTCGGCTCTGCTCTAAATTACTAAATTTTGATTCCATTTTTCTTGATCCTTCTATTTTTATTTGCATCTGCGGTACCTTGCAACTAACTGTTATTTTTCTTATAATCCCCTACTCTCATTTCAACCACCAATGCATTGAATTTGGAAGGTGTAGCTAACCATTCACTCACGTTATTTCCTTCTCTAAGCTCCAAATTTCTCATGGTTCAGGATGAAGAGAGATGTTAGCCGCTACCTCGCTCTCTCCATCTCCTTCTCTCTCTTTCTCATTGTCTCTATGAAATGTATGATCTGGACTGAAGGTAAATTTCATTAAAAAAAAATTGCAACTACTTGGTAATGAATGAATTACTAATGTGACTTAATTGCTAATTATTGTACATATGAATGGGTTATTGGATAATTTAAAAGTAGTGGTGATCTAATAGCGCATTATAACAATGTACTTTGTTAATATACTCTTTCATATGGAATGCCTTAAAATATATGTAACACACCACATGATTTTCTGTGTTCCCTACTTTTTACAAGTATAAGAGGCACGTGTAAAATACCTTAGTATCATTTAGATCATGTTAATATTGGTGTTGGGATGTGGATGAATGGAGAATAGTTCAACATAGAATTTAAAAAAAGATTGGGTTCATTTTAACCCCGTTGACCCCGTATATTTTGGCATAAGCTTACGGTTTGTTAGATGTACATCTATTAGTGCATTAAGCCCAAATTAAGCTCTATGTTGACAATGTAATCAGTTAAATGTTTTTCTGCTTTATTTATTAAAGAATATTTTGATTTATTTTGGTAGGGTTTATTTCTCGCCTTCTTACTTTTTTTTTTTCAGGATTTATTTCTTTTCTTATTTTTATATATCCTTATTTGCTTGTTACTTGTGTCCTTTTTTTATATATAGGACGACAATCTTCTCACTATTTTTTTCTCTTACCATATAATATCATTTTGCTGTTTGATTATCCTTTTTTAACTTATCTTTTATCAATGATCCCTTCACATTTGTGGAATTAAGACAACGTATTTTTAGCCTTGGAAGTAAAAAATTCCTTGGTTTCAATAGAGTCTCCGTGAAATTTTATTAACAAGTGTGGGCTTTAATTGGTGATGACGTTGTTAAACTATTGTTAGATCTTTGTTTTCGGCTTGATTGTCTAGATAGAATATCTTTAGCTTTGATCTGCTTTTTATTGGAAAAGGAGATTCCTTTTTTAGCTAGTGATTTTAAATTGGTAGCTTTTTGAAATATTCCCTCCAAACCTTCTATAAATATTGGCTATTATGCTTGTCTTTTTTTTCTTCCTGTTTGATGAATCTCAGTGTGCTTTTATTTAGGGGATGGATTATTCATTGCATCCTAATAGCTCATGAACTATTCATGGTTTGCTATGATTAAAAAAGAACTTATTTCAAGACGGACTTAAAAAAATGCTTTTGATTGATTGGGATTTCACTCTTCAGTTCTATTTCATAAACTTTGTCCTCTTCAAGTTAATGTCTTGGATCATAGAGATTCTTGTTAACGATCATTCTTCTTTTCTTGTTAGTGGCTTAATTGGTAAGCAATTTAAATGCTTTAGAGGATTTAGACAATTTGATCTTTCATCTCTACTCTAAATGACGGTTGGAGATGTTCTTAACAAAATGCCTTATAGTGTTCCTCTGATGAGGTTGCAATGCTTGTGAAATTAGTTCTTATTTTAGTATCCAATTTGTTAACGATGCACTCTTCTCCTGTGGTGCTAACTCCAAGCAAGCCCTTTGAAGTTATGTCTCCACGTTTAAATGGGTTTTGGTTTGAGTTTCAATTTTTAATTGCAAACTTGAAAACTTTCCTTTTGAAATTTGGGAAATCCCCTTAACTCTTTCGAACTTCAAAACCAACTGGTGCTTCCAATCATTGATAAATTGCAATGGAGCTTGGCCTTTTGGAGCAAATTCCAGTCCCAATGGGTAGAATGATTCTTATGATCAAGGGTTATCCTTTATTGTATTTCTTTCTTCTGTCTTCGTCAAGGGATCATTAAGAAAATTTATAGTATTGGGTGTAATTTATTTTGGAAATAATGTTTGGAAGGAAGAAGTCCTTTTTCTTGTCATCTGGAACTGGAAGGAATGTTGCAGGCTAAGACATTTTGACAGTTTTGGGCTAATCCTAGAACTCTAAAATCTCTCTTTTGGGGAAATGGATCTGGAAGATTTTGGAAAACTGTCATTCTCTCAACATTTCGATTAATCAGGAGAAATAGTTTTGGCCGTGGAATGACTGAGAATTCTGGAACGGTAGTTTTTTTGTTCTCATTTATCAAAGGGATTGAGGGAAGCACTATTTTTTTTTTTTGAAAAATCTTTTTCGTACTTCTCATTTGATGATCTTTCTTTTATGTTCGCCTGATATTTGGATGGATATATGTTATATGGTCACTATTCTCTGAAATCTCAGGCTGTTCATTGGCATAGAATTGTCCCATCAACCTCATTTACTCAGTTGAAAAGTTGCGTTTTTGTTAATGAGAGCGGTATTATAATCCCATGCTTTTACATTAACAAATAAATTATGTTAAGCTACAAAATAACTTGATTTTTTCTATTTTTTGGGGTAATTTTCTATTTTCAAATTCGTTCCCTTTATTTATCCAGTAAATTTGTTTTGCAACACATGCAGATATGCTCAGCTGGGTGAGGTTTCTCCTAAAGTTGATGTGTATGCCTTTGGCGTTGTTTTGCTTGAACTTATTTCTGCGAAAGAAGCTATTGTGAAGTCAGGATCTGCGACGGAATCAACTGGATTGGTTTCTTTGGTAATTTATAAATTTCAATAATTTCCTCTGATAATTGTATTTTTCCTATTATTAAAAAAAATGAAAAAGGAAAAAAAACTCTCTGGACTCTTATTAATCTCCAGTTTCTCGCAGTTTGAGGAAGCCCTTAGCCAACCTGATGCAAGAGAACAACTGAGGAAACTAGTTGATCCTAGGCTTGGAGTTGATTACCCTATTGACTCCGTACTCAAGGTAAATGCTGCATCCTACTTGAAACAAAAAAAATAAAAATAAAATAAAAATAAAACAAAATAATAAAAAAATACCGTGTCATACTTAAAATGTTTTCTTTGTTAACAATTTTGCAGCATAAAATAGAACTCTTTAAAAGGGGTTATATGGTAACAAATCTATCAACTTTAGTAAATCCTATAAATCCGAATTTAATAAATTCTGTTGGCAACAGGCCGAGATTTTAGATAAAAATGAGAATGAACAGGAACTTTCCAAATCCTGGATTTAATATTGTCTTTTTTTCTTGTCCAGAAAGATTTACGGCATATTTATGGCAGCTGTTGATTATTTATAATTTGTTGATAATTCTGATAATCTGCAGATTATTAAAATAAACTGACTTGCTGTTTGAGGCAACTTATTCAGAACAGCTTACTGCGAGCTATTGTTGAATAAATGATCATTCTGCTCTTGTTTGGTTAAGCAGTTTGCAACAGAACTGTTTATGGAAAATAATAAATAAAATAGATGTCTCAAAATATTACAATTTAGTTACAAAAATTAAAATACATTGCTCACCACTTGAAAAAAATCTGCTTTGTAATCTTACAGAAAAAGCAATTTCTTTGTATATATGCATGAAAATTCTCCATAAAAAACATGAAACATCAATTTCTCCATGAAATATCAGCTATGTAATCAAGCTCCCCCTTGAATAATTTTTTTAAGTTTCTTCCATAAAAAATATGAAAAAACATTTTCTCTGTGAAGCGTGATCACGTGAAAGGAAAAAAAAATTTCGAATCATAGAACTCGAAAAAAAATTCGAATCATTTCTTTACTGGAGACAGAAACTCTAAAATTGTGAATCATAGAACTCAGACGAGCATACCTCACGATCCACGAACTACAGAGGAGCGGGATCGAGGAGCAGATGAGACGGGAAAGCTTGATCGCACAGTTAGAGCAACGACAGAGGAGCGGGATCGAGGGACAGAGGAGGCGGGATCGAAGGGCTGAGGGGTAATAAGCTCGCCCTAAACGCAGAAGGCAGGTCTCTCGGAGCGGCGAAAGATCCAGGGAAGAATAGTGAAATGCCTTACGTGCGGTAGCCGGCCGCCCGAGCGAACGCATAAAACAAACGGGATCACGGCGTTACGAAATCGCCGGACGCAACATATAAGCTGCGCCAAACGGCCCCTTAATCCAAGTCTGACTTAAATCTGTTACCATATAACCCCAAAATCTGTGGCATTCTGTAATGGAATGCTGTAAAAGGATACGAAAAACATTAAGAACATTTTCTTTTAAATAATCTTTTAACTTTTACACCAATTTTTGGTGTTCAAAAGCCCTTTAATGTAATAGCATTTACACATATATAATTTCTATTTTTCACCAGTTGTCTCAACTAGCAATGGCCTGTACTCAAGAGAATCCCCATCTGAGACCCAGCATGCGGTCCATTGTTGTTGCCCTGATGACCTTATCTTCTTCTACTGATGAATGGGATCTCGGCGCCTTATATGCCAACCAATCCATGCTTAATCTCATGTCTGGAAGGTAGCAGAACCACAAAATTTACGCTCTTTTGCATTGCTCAGAAAATATTTGCAATCATTTTTTTTCATAGTTGTATTATGTCTTAAGAGTGAAAAGGGAGAATAACATCCCATTCTGTGCATTTTTACAAGTATTTATATGTATAATTTGTGCTTCGGCGCCCAAAAAGGGCAAATAGTTTGTATATCTGTAGAAAGATCCTTGTTAGCTTGGACTCTGTAACCATTTTAGTGCTGATTTATGTAATTAATCAGTTAAAAGTTTCTGTTGGCTGTAAAAAGAATTTCTGCCATAATGATACCTTCATATATTATATAACCAAAAAAAAAAAATGTAAATTGGAATCTGTAACTATTTGTAACTGATTTTGCAATTAGTTAGAAAGTTTGTGTTGATTGTGTTGAAACCTACAGATTTTGGTTCCAGCTGCTACTTTTCTGTGCCTAATTTGATTGAACCTGAAACTGCCAGTTTGGCGTAGCTTGTTATGATTTGGGATATATCAAATGGATTGTACAAATTTGTCGCAAAATTTTCTTTTTTACATTTATACCATCCAAATCTTTCATATCACATGAAGAGTGTCGCAGTTTTCACTCTGAAAAACTAAAATATACCTTCTTCATGTATAGGTAAGGGGTCATATATTAAAACATTGAAGCTTAAATGTTTGGTATGTAATTACACAAGAATTGAGTGGTATGCTTGTAATTTTTTTTTTTATTTTAATTATTAAATGTGCAGTTTATCATAGACCTGAGTAGCTTAGATTTATGATGGTTTTACTAAGCTGCCAGTTAAGGCCTGTTTAATTTTTCAATGAAATTTAATGTAAAATTAACCTGTACTTAGTTGAGCTAAATTTTCATCAACTGTATCTTATTAAGAAATCAACTTCTGCTCCTTAAAGCTCATTTAATTGAAAATATGATGCGACTTTTCATTAAAAATCAATGTAAAATCCAACTATTGTTAGTTGAATGGAAATTAATTTGAAGTAGAATTTCATTAAGATCATCGAACTTAAAAGTCAATTTGATTTATTATTACTTTTATAAATTTGATTAGTCAAATTTCTCACGAAGATTTTGTTGGGAACAACTGTTATTAACTTTTGAATTAATTGGTTTTGTGCATTGTTATTGTAGGAGATTACTTTTTTGTTTAATTTGAAGGGCGTGAAGTTGCTGTCAAATTGAGCGAGTTCAGTTTTGGCTCATGTTCGGCTCGTTCAAAATTGATTAGTATTCGAAATTGATTTGTCTGAACCGAACATGAGTCGCCAATTTTAACCAAGTGTTTACAAAACGGTGCCAAACTATTCTAAATTGACTCTAATAATTTATATTACAATTATGGATCATTATAAGAAAAGGAAAATAACCAAAAGCTATAATGAATAACATAGCTCAGTTGGCTTCAGTGATTTGCCTCTTATACGTGGGGGAGTGGGTGTGGCTTTAGCGGCAGGAATCACAGTAGGAAGATGGGCGGCCTAAGAGAAATAGCAATTGAACATTTATACAACTTGTTTCTTATGTTGTGATGAGGACGACGATGGAAGGATATTGGATAGGGTAGCCAAAAATTTGGAAATCGGGAATTTGAATGGATGGGGCAACTCAATTTTGAGAATTTGAAACAAATGTCCTCCCCCTTTAATTTTTGGAAGGTGGAAGGTCAAAGGCCGGAGGGCGGAAGACCAAACCACGAGAGAATTTAAGCAAATTTGTTTTTTTTTTAATTACCATTATAATGATTGCATTAATTTTTAGCCATAAATATTAGTAATTTTTTAGCCTATAAATAGACAAAGGATATGACTATGGAGGTGGAGTCTCCATCCCTGCTTAGCAGGTGATCTGAGATTTCTCAGAAGAAGAAAGTCATTTCCGACCGCATAGTAGGTGACCGAAAAAATTATCTTCATTTTGTGTTGCAGAAGAAAGTCATCGCCGTTTTATGAAGCGGGCAAGCAACGATATCTTATTTCGCGTTGTGGTGAGAATAAAGTTTTCCTCAACCTCCGTAGCAAGTGACCAATGGGATCTTCTTTCGCATTGAGGTGCAAAAGAAATTCGTCCATATCATGCGTAGCAGGCTAGCAATGAGATCTTGTTTGTTGTTGTTGCGCACTCCGATAGAGATAAGGAAATGTTGTAGTTTTCCTGCCGCACTTCAAGGGGACGAATTTCATGCTGCTGTGACGGCGATATCTGGAGAGGCCTTGAAGATAAGCATAAGTATTGAAATTTTTTGGGATGCGATGCTAACTCCGTTGGAAGATGAGCTGATTTGTAGTAGCCATTATATAAATATATGTTGGTCCTTGTAGCATTTCAATTATCTGATGTGACTTTTATACATTATGATGAAGTGTCTGTTTGTACGTCTTTAACGCTGCTTCTCAGGTTGTTGTGGCTTCTCAATCGTGTGAAATTCTACAATTAAAGCTAGCACATGCACTTTATAAAAAATAATTATATACATTTTCAGACTCGTGCCTTCTGAGATTTGTATCCTCTTAGGCGTGTATCTTTTGAGACTTGCACCTTCTTATGCTTATGCCTTCTACGAGCTTTAAATACATCGGTGTCTTCTGAGGCTCATTGCATTCCGAGGTATTTGATATACAAGTGCCTCCTGAAGCATTTATCCTTTTGAGGTATTTGATGTATCTGTTCCTTTTGAGGTTTGTAGTCTTAAGTGGTCTTTCATGTACTTATGTCTTCTGAGTCTTGTAGCCTTCTGAGGTCTTTAATGTGTCCATGCCTTCTAAGGCTTGTAGCATTTTGAAATTTTTTAGTGGAGACCCTGACAACCACTTGCTCTCTTAGTTTTTCTAGTGATGACCCTATCCACTATTAGCTTCCCATTGAGACTTGCCTTTTAGGCTCGTCTTCTAGGGCAATGGTAGCTTCCTAAAGACTTTTTGCCTCTTAGGCTCGACATGAGAGGTATCGTATAATCTCATCGAGGTTTGCCACTTGGGCTTGACTTCTAGGGGCGTCATAAATTCCCATCAACTTTTGCCTATTGGGCTCGACTTTTAGGATACCATATCATTCCATCTAGTTTTTCCACTTGGGCTCGTCTTCCAGGAGTATCATATCATCCCATCGAGTCTTGCCTCTTGGGCTCGAGTTTCAGGGGCATGACAGCTTCCAATCCAATTTTGCCTCTTGGGCTCAACTTCCAGGGGTACCGTATCATTCCATCGAGTTTTGCCTCTTGAGCTTGACTACCAGGGGCATGGCAGCTTCCCATTGATTTTGCCACTTGTGCTCGACTTTCAGGGGTACTCTATCATTCCATCGAGCAATGCCTCTTGGGATCGACTTTCAGGGGCATGATAGAGATTTTATCTGTCGCTTGCTCTCAAGGGAGCTTTTGACACAAAAATATTTCGTGTGAAAAAAAATAAATTTTCATTGAAACGATGGTTTAAAGTAATATAAAAATTTTGCAAGAATAAAATTAAGAGTTTATAAGCCAATCTTTTACTCAGATAAGATAATTTGGAATTGTTCTTCTCATTCGATAACCATAATAATTTTATTCTGGTTCCCCTCACCTCGTTTTTGTATGTATTGATCCAAGTAACACTGACACATCAAACATTCAATTTATTTCTTCATTTGAAAGCATTTTTCTGTTGAATGTTTTTTCGCTTGGTAGAAATGATAATATTGAGACCGATCCCTACCATTTTGGGCTTTTAATAATGTTGGTCACTTGACTACCTTTTCATCCTTGATGGTCATTAGGATATTGATCCATGATATGTTGAGTGACGTGTATTCTTTTTCTGATCGAGACTCGTGACACACTTGCAATCCGAAAATTTTTTTTTCGTGGGATTTGATCGCTATCCTCGGTGTTATTCTTGTGCTTTCCCCCAATGGTTCCTTGTGTGCACTGATGACCTCATTTGTAGAGATTTGAGCTTCGACACGATGGACAAGATCAGCTTAAGAGTGAACTGTCTCCCACATCAGTGATGAGTAAAAAAGTCTTGAGCGGAGCGCCCCAAGAAAAGCTCATTTTAGTAACTTTGGATTTACTTCTGGAATCTAATGGGCTTCAGTGAAGAACCTGCAGAAGTATTCCTTGAGGAATTCCTCCGCATTCTAAAAAACTATTGATAAGTGGGATGAATCTTTAATAATCCTTCTATTTGCTATAAATTGGTCTACAAATAGTCTGACAAGCTCATTGAAGGTGCTGATGGTGCCCCTCAAAAGGGAGTAGAACCATGCAAGAGCTTGATTCTTAAGAGTCGCAGGGAATGCTTGACAGAGAAGCACAACAGAGGCACGATGAATGGGCATGACGACTCAATAATGATCGACATGCTCTTATTAGTCAGTTACCCCTTCGTAGGCATTGATATTTGGGAGTTTGAAGCATGCTAGGATAAGGTGTTGGAAAACAACATCAGTCGAAGGAGAAGATTCTTGGAAGTTGCGACGAGCAGAAAAGCAATCCCTTTTATCCAGAGGGAACTCTTCTTGAACCGTGCGTCGTAACTCATCACAAAAGATATCCGCACAAGTGACATTAAGGCGGGCAGTGTTAGGTTAGTTGCATGAGACTGATGAGTGGAACTTGTAATGTTCAGAAGATTAGTGTCTCTTCTTGGTAGGGGAATGGTTTCGTCATTAGAAGAGAACCATTCATATTGAATGTTAAACTAGTGATAAGTAAGCTCCATTGCATTGTGTTTTTTCGTGCCCCGTGTAAGAGATGAAGGATCTCATGTTGAGACTCCTCCATCCTACATATCGATCTTCCACAAAATGATCGAAGTCACTTTCGTCTGAGGGGTAATGCCTTCCAGAGTAGGAGGATGCAGAGGTCTGATGCCCTTGGTTGTGTGACTGTCTTTTGGAATGATGGGTGTTGGAGCGGGATGCTTCATTATTGTAAGTGTTGCGCCTAGTGGCCATGCAATAGTTCTTGCAAGTAATTTTGTGGTGAGAGTGCTCTCTTCCATAGACAATGCCAAATTGATGCATGCTAGAAAATTCACAGTGGTAGAATAATAGATTATCGTCTTAGCGTTGCAGGAGAATTCAACACACACTTAGATAAAAGAAAATGCCCAGTTGTGACACTAAAAGTTCTTATATGAAAAACACATAAAGGGAAAAAGCTACGGGGTCTGACCCAACTGTAAAAATCTACTATAAGTTGATGATTACAAAGACTCTTTGTTCCACGGGCGGGAAATTGTTACAAAAATTTCTGAATTACGACGTCCACGTGCAGTTAAACTTATTGCAAGGAATGAGTGACGATCAATGGTGATCAACGACGGTGGGGCAAGTGGGGGACGACCAAGGTCGGCAGTGGCCGACGACGATCGATGGTGGTCGACGGAGATCGACAGTGGTCGACGACGGCAGTAGTGGTGCTGGACTTCAGCTTCTTATCAAAGCTTCATGCTCTTCATCAAGCCTCAAGCTTTCCTCCTCTCTCAAGAGAGGGTGAGACTTCTATGTATAGTCCCTGGTGCAATTAATGATAAAATATGAACTACTTTGATTGAACGATTCAAAGATTTTCCTTTGATTATACGTCGTTCTATGGACATTTGAGTGTCTTGATAATGTCAAAATCGAGCAATCTTAGGCTCGTCAGATTCTTCTTTGTCGAGACGTTTGCTTCAACTATAAACTCGTCAGATTCAACATCTGTTTGGCTTTTCAAATATGTTCAAAAAGCTTATAAAAACATTTTAATGGTTTGATTTGACTCAGATTGCACTAATTTTGATATCGTTGGTCCATCTCGTCAAGTGTGTCAGTTTGACTATAAGTTTGCTCAAATATAAGGTTGCTGAAATCAAGGCTCTGGATGAATTTCGATCAAATTTTCAACATTTCTCGCTAAAAAGATGCATCAAGATCTGTGCAACTCCTTAAGATCGGTGCGGAAATTTGTTCAGGGCGTATCAAGCGTATATGTTAAAGTCTGTTGTCATATATGTAAATACTTACATTGGATATAATTGCTGTTTGCAAATCTTACGTATAAGTTTCTACTTTTTTTCCTCCCAATATAAGCTCCTCACCTCTGCTAAATTTCGTAGGCTAATTGGCAACTGCAGTGGAGGTGTGTAGGGCTTCAAATTCCTTCCCGATTCTTCTCTCTTCGGACGTTGATGGCCTTCCTACGGCTGCCTCTGATTCTCCGCCTCCGGCAAACCCTTGGCAGCAGCTCTTTGATCTCGCTTAATAGGTAGAGTTCTTCAACCTTGCATGTCGAAACGATTCGATGTTTATAGAGCTCTTTTCTCACAAATCCCTCTATCTTAATCACAGTCATAACCTTGGATCAGTATCTTGCCTTTCAACTGGGAGTGGTTCAATCGAGTTCAACATCTCAGATGATGAGAGTAAACGCCGTTTATACAACAGGTATTTATAGTTTTTTTTTTTTTTTTTGTTCTGTGAATTGATGCAGTTTCTTTTGCTCACGACCTTTGCTTTTGTGTTGAAAATTAATTATTTATTTCTGCACTGAATTTGCTTATCGGTTTCATTTCAGACTGTTGTACAGGAGCAGACAGAGAGGTTTTCTTGAACTTGATTTGATTTTGGGGAAATGGGTGGAGGAGAACTTAAGTTCTTTGGATGAAGCAAAAATTAGATCTCTTGTGGACGTGCTAGACCTGGTAATTGTGATCTGGCTGCTTAAACTATGCCATGTAGAAATTGTCTAGTATTGGCTTCTTATTTGAACTAAAGAAGCTTTTATTTATTCTAGTAAATCATTTTTAAGGTTATAGTTTTACTTGTTATGATCTATGTGTAACTAACAAGCATCATCATTAGAATATTTATAGACATATATATTATAGCTATTAAAAAGCATGAAAAGGCCCTATATTTAAATTCTTACGTGGAATATTGACATTGTACATGCAAGGCTAAGTTCAAATTAATCCATATATTTTTACTAAGCTGTAGGTAAAAAATGAAAAAAAATAAGCATAGAATGCTACAATTCTATTTGAAGCAAGAACAAAGGATAATTGAGCAAACATTATTTTGAATCATTCTGTTATTTATTCTAAATATTGATGATGTCAACAGAAGAATAAAATGTGATATTGTGAGGAAAGACATGAAATTTGAAAACAGATAATGATGTTAAATTTTGAGTTAATTTTTAAACCTTTAAGCACACAATATATTATGCAAATCATGTATTGTTTTTGGAATAGATAAAATAAGTAAAACAGGTGATTTTTTTTTATCTTATAGTTTTAAACGCATGTATATTTATGCAGGGTTTAAAACTTTCAAAGTAAGTCCAGGGGAAGAATACATTATCATATTGGGACTCTCAGGATTTGGTTTTTATTTATTTTTATTTTCATTTTTTGTTATGCTTATCTGCTTGCTTATTTCCGTAGTTGATAGTATTCTTTTTGATGTTTACATTGAGCTTTTACTCTAAACCATCTTTCCTTTTTTCATAATACTCCTTATAAAAGATGAGGAGATGACTGTTTTTTTTCAAATTTTTTGAAGTATATGGAATAAGAGTTTTATATATAAGAAGTTGGTTGCATTTGTGTTTTGGATTTGTGATATCAAATAGTAATGATGGTGAGATAAGTTGCTCATGGAGCTTTACAATATACTGAGGCGAGTGTAATTAGAAACTAACCAGCTACTCTGTAGTCAATAGTTCATGGAGAGAGGATAACAATTCAGTAAAGCAATTTACTTTCTAAAAGAATCTACTAAAAAATAAATCACTTTAGAAAAGTAAGACAAATGTCCTGATCGTAAAACAACTATTTGATGCCTCTCTCTATTTTGAAATAAAGCATCCATTAGCTTTTTAATAACCACTTAGGGACTGTTTGGTTTGGAGAATTTGTAGTGTATTGTAATTCTCTTATAGTATTTTAGAAAATTAAGTGTTTTGTACAAAGAATCACAAATATAATGTAAAGTATGAATGAATTTGAAGTTTACGCCTTACTTCGTTTTGGTTGAATTTAGAATTCGGCTGATTTGATCGAATTTGAGACATCGTTCATTAATGTAAATGTTATTGACAAACCGCCGCATGCAATTACCCCCCGCTACCGATAGCCTTCGTCACAGCCTCCGCCAGCTGCCAGACTTTGATTGTCAGCCAACGCTTGTTGTCGACCGTTGGCCGTTTGCAGTTGTAGTATACTGACGCCGCCACCGCCACCTATCGGTAGCTGTCGGTCGCCCGCTATCGACTATCACTGCTGCTGCTCAAGGTTGGTCGTCGGCGGCCGCTGTCGTCGCTTATCGTTGCAGCCAGCCATCAGAGTTAATTGTAGACCGGATGCCACCGGCCACCCACCAATGATACCTTATATATTATGAAATTTATTATTTTACATCTACTTCAAGCCAAGCAAAAAAAAAAAAAAAGTCTTGCCTTTATTTTTACAGTGAATGAAACAACTCTAAATTTTTTTAAATATAAATACATTTCTTTTGTAATATATTCATTTTACAATGCATCACTTTTTCAACAAATCAAACAACCCTTTAGTCCAGAGGATGATATAAGCTTCACTAAGCTATATAATAGTATTTTATGTGCTTAAATTTGTTAGGATTAAGTTTGCTCAAGGCATTGACAGATTGGGCTGAGCGTTATCTTTTCTCCTTTTGTGATCATTTGTGCTGGTGTAAATAAATATATTGTTATTCCTTGATTTGATAAGACTTATAGTTTTTAGTTGTCCCCAAACATTGACAAATGGTCTTGTGTAAAAAAAAGGGGAGTATTGACATACATAGCACATTATTCTTATGTATTTACATATCTCACACCTAAACAAATAAGAATTGTGTGCTACGAATGTAAATTAAAATAAAAAATAAAAAACCTTGAGGATTTTAATATGGAAGGTTCATAGGATCTTAGTTATTATATTGCCCCTACTAAAGAGAGGAGGCAAAATTAAAACAAATGAATGAAAGTCATTCAAGTCCTGCTACATTCCTGATCTATTAGGGCAATGAAAGGAATATAATAAAGCGTCAATACACAAGAATTTTTTTGTGCGTATAAATTTTAGTACCCTGGATTGATGCCTTTGGTTCCACCTGGGAAAATTAACCTTCTCCTTATATTTGTGGTTCACCCTATGAAGTCTCATTCATGTATTTTTATTGACCTCTATATTAGAAAATTAATCTATTTCTTATGCCATTTTTACAACTTGTAAGCGTGCTACCTTGATCTTCATTTTTTTTTTCCAATTTATTTCATCAACTCTCCATGTTTGTTCCATCTTCTGCCCTTTATTGTGCATGCCCAAGAGCCAAGTCACCTAAATTTATGTATTAATGCATTATCTTCAATAAGTCTAGTCCAATATCCTTCTACTACAATGATTCTTGCTCTCTCATTCTTAATTTTACAATCCATCTATTTTAATATTTTTTGTCACATTCAATTTTATTATCAGTGGCTTCATTTTATCCAATACTTGAATTTATATATGATAGTTAGTCTGTTGTGATTTCTTATTTTAATCCAACACGGGAAGCATAATTATTGGGTACTTTTATAAGCTACTCTCCAATACTTAACGTAGTATTACTTGCTCCAGTTAATCCTATTCAAATAATTTCATATAATTTAAACATTACTATTTATACTCATTCTCATACATAAAACTCCTGTTAGAAGAAAAATATACCTCATGCACTGTAAAAAACAAACTTCATAGCCAATTACAAGAATTTATTTCATCCCCATATTAACTGAAAGCAAGTACCTGGAATTGAATTCCAATACCGACTAAGATTAAAAGTCTTTTTCATTAATTCTGTTTTGAACATGTGATGTTTAACCTTTCCATAATCATTGTATCATTTTTTTTCTTGGCTATAATACCCTATTTCAATTTGCAAACATAAACTGAAGTTTAGATTTAGTTAACTTTCCCTACTTTTTGTCGCACCTAGGTTAAGTTATGGCTCATAACTGGCAAGTGAAGCCCTAGGGCACTTTTGCACATTCATTGCCTAATCGAATTATGGCTTCGGTTGATTCCATTTATTACTTGCTTTGCAGTAGCATAATTGTAACAATTGCATATATATTTTGGGACAAATTGTTATAAGAAATCTGATTTTTTTATTACTTCTGTAAAATATTGGCTGACAAAATGAGGTATGAGTTGTAGTGTGGGGCGTTGTACATACATGACACCCAAACATCCCTATTTACATATCTCACACTCCAAAGTTCTAATTTACAAATATGTCACCCAATTTACGGCCCGTCTACTTCACCATTATACTTCTCTTCTTTATT
Source organism: Phalaenopsis aphrodite (assembly GCA_003013225.1). Taxonomy (NCBI): domain Eukaryota; kingdom Viridiplantae; phylum Streptophyta; class Magnoliopsida; order Asparagales; family Orchidaceae; genus Phalaenopsis; species Phalaenopsis aphrodite. The sequence goes on along the minus strand of NEWO01000002.1, from coordinate 8,857,043 downwards.
CAATTCGCAAAAAAATCCTTCTCCAATCGGCAAGAACAGTTCCATTAATCAATGTGGAGAGCTAATCTCTCGCAAATTGAAAAAGGTAGAGGATGACTCCTGTGTGGAAGGCGATGAGACAACAAAAAAAGGCGGGCAAACAAGAAGACTGGAGTAGAGATCTATCTAACAAGGATTAAAGATTTGCCATGAGTTTGGAGCCTCGTTGGCAAGGCTTTGGAGGAAAATGAAGGTTAAAAAATTCTTGTGCAGCCGTGATTCAGGCCATCTGCAGAAAAAGAAATATGATTTTTTTTTTCCCCTGCTAATAGCTTATAAAGAGCAATGCAGCAAAACAGTGCTCTCTGGGCATGTGTAGGGTAGCTGCTACTGTTGCAGGCGGTGGTGTCTTTTTTCTTCTTCTTGAAGTAAGGGAATCCATGTGACTTAGGGTTCGTTTGGGAGGGTGGGGTGGCTGTGCCCGGTCATTTACTGCGGCTATTTGGTAAAGTTCGATGTTTGGTTTGTAGATTCACGGCACAGCTTCGACGAAGCTGAGAGAAAGCGGGCTGTAGGATTAACTATGCGGCCCCGCTTTCGCCCCGATAGTTTTACCCTTTTACCCCGCATTCTTTCACTCTGGATTGGTGTTATGGTATTCGTGATGCCATGATCCTGACACATTAGTATTACGATGATCTTTAAGACTATAATATATGGTTGTGGGGATTGAAATATTCATACATGTATATATATAGGTTTAAATTTCTTATTCAAAATTATATAATAGTTATATATATACCAAATACTTAAATTTATTCCATAATAATGATTACTTTCATATATTTACATATATTAATCAATTTAATATATAAACATATAAATTTATAAACATTTTTAACAAACAAGGGCAGCATGGTCATTTATCCAGAAACAGCTGCCCAACAGCCATTTTCACACAGTTGCACCAAACAGACAACCAGCTTCTCCACGGCTGCTTCCGTGCAGTAGTTTTCTGGGGCAGCGCAGCTGCAGTTGAAAAACTGAAAAACTGCGGTTGCTCTAAACAGAGTCTTATTCTTGCTGATTGGAGAAAGAATTTTTTATGAATTGAAATGGAGGAGAAGTTTAATGGCAAAGTAGACGTGTTGTAATTTGGGTGTCTTGTTTGTAAATTAGAAGTTTTGTATGTGTTTGTCTAATTCGCCTTATATTGATGCGTGGTCAATTCTTCAGGAGAACCCAGATCTGTGGAAGTGGCTCTCAGGACAAGAACAGCCACCAGATGCTATAAACAGCAATACAGTTGAGTATTTTGAGATTAGTGCAATATAATTTTGATTGATTTTTTTATAGGGCATGCACATACATAGCACAAAATTCCTATGTATTCACATATCTCACGCCTGCACTTTCTATTTACATACTTTATCACTTTTAAAAAGTCAAATACATCTTTTCATGCATACGTAAGTATGAAAGTTTCGGTGTGAGATACGTAAATACATAAGAAATGTGTGCTGCATATGTAAATTTTTCTTTTTTATATGTTGCACCCATCTCAAAAGCTATATTTCCTACCAGAAATCATTGGAGTATTGATTTTTATTCAAAAAGCAAGTTTTGAAAAGAAAAAAATCATCTCATTATCATATTTATTTCACTCATCTAATCGATTATTCCATCTCTCTTTTTTTTATTGTTATTTAATCTTATATTTGGCCTTTTACTGCTATATCAGGTTTTTAGTTCTATCCAATCTGAAGTGCTGGAAAATCTGAAGACCCATGCAGCTCCTGCTACTCGTGCAGAACCAGGCCAGCCTTGGGTCCGAGGATGGGATGATAAGAGGGGGCTGGAGGGTGGACCAAAGCATGGGAACCAGTGATCCACCATATTTTCTCTATAAATATATAATTAATTAGTTATCTGAATAAGAATACAGCTTCATCTCTCACAAACAATTTAAAATAAATAAATAAATAAATAAATAAATAAATAAATAAATAAATAAAAGTGCTTCATTTGCTTGTGTTATTTTTTATTTTATTTTATTTTTCATTTCCATTTTGTTTGTATATATTGTTTGGAGAGTGTATTGGCACTATAAATGATTATGTTTTGGGACATTTACATGCATACCGCATGATTATTATGTATTTGCACATCTAACACCTAAAATTTGATATTTATACTTTTAACACCTTGGTTTTATAAATTTATGCATAAAATTTTTTTTGATGTCCTGTTAAAAAAGTTGAGTGTTATAAAAATAAGTATGAAAGTTTAGGTGTTGGATATTAAAATACATAAGAATTGTGAGTTATGTATGTTAATGTCTGTTGGTTCTTAAATAAGTGAGTGTAGCCTTATATAATTTGGAATTTTCTTAATAATCTCATCTGACTCTGCATCAGTCGGACTATAATTTGCATAAAAAACATAACGTATCATGTGGCAGATGATAAAACAAGTTGATTTCCTCCGGTGAAAAAGGTACCAGCTTTCCTCGAACCATGACTCTATTGTCTTCAGTCTCTGGGAGGTTTGGATAGACCTCCCTAACAACAAAAATAATCGCCACAGCAGAGAAACGACAGAATCGTTCCCACTATCGTCGAACGATCAAATTCTCTACGTCTCCACCTGAATTCCTAAAACACTGCTAAATATTATATTTTATAGAAGTCACTTTTATGTTCTACATTTAATTGCTTGTGCCCATGCTTATGAATTTTAATGGACCTCTATGATATTTTTCATCTCAATCGAAGAAGGCTTACATATTCTTTAGTCCCTTGTTTGCCTTGCATCATTTGGTTCGAAATAAGCTCGTGTTCAAAATGACTTGGGATAATACATTTGTTTTCTACTTGATTCAAGTTTGTAAATTTTTGCTTCTGATTAACTTGGAATTAGTTCGAATGATTTATAAAGCAATTAAATTTAATATATTTTTTAAACATCACATGAAAATCTAAATAAAATATTATATTATTATTATTTATTCAATTATTAAATTAATTCAAGTCAAACTTAGGCTAATAAAATTAAATAAAAGTTTATTGATGCTTCACTCGTTTTTGTATTGTTAAATAAATTATTCGTATTTGGCTCGTTTGCTCGAATAAATTAAACACGAGCAATTTAGTAAATTGAACAGAAGTTGTTCATGGGTGACGAGCTTGTATTATTTTTGTGCTCGACGCATCCATTTAATTTTAAAAATGCATTTGTGCTTTGGGATTTTAATATGTAATTCTTAATATTTATTTATAATAAAACTCATATTAATAACTCATATTTAATTTTTGATTCAATTAATTAAATTATATCAATATTTTGTTAGATTTTAATTTTGGTTCATAATCCATTGAAACCGACAGTTCTCACCCGATTCAATTATTTTTTTAATGACTTGGTTCATTTGTTCGTCACCAATGACGTTTAGACTCAGTATTATTATTATTATTATTATTATTTTATTTTTTTAATTTAAAAGTTTCCACTTTGCAGCCATCGTTTTTAATAAAAAAAAAATTGTCCACGTTCATTGAATCCCTGCTCAAAAAGGTAAGTCAAAAGCAATTAGGTGAGAATTATTTTTTAAATCTTATTAGTTAATTATATGATTAGGACCATTGTACAAATAATATATATATATAAATATATATATATATATATAAGTAAATTGTCAAAATAATTTTTAATTATTTATATGAGTCATTTTAACATCAGAGTTTATAGAAATGACATAATAATCCTCATATTTTAAATTGAGGTTTAAGTGGTCTCCATTGATAACTATTAAAGCTCAAATTTAAAATAATTAGATACTATGCTAACACTTTATTCTATAAAATAATTATCTGGTAGTTATTATAAAGTAATATAAATATCTCGTTAAAAGATAATTTATCCTTTAATTTTTATACCCCTAATGTAAGAAGAGCTATTGTAATATTTTTTAATTGTATACTTAGGGTGCGTTTGTTTCAACTGTAACTGTAGAAAAACTAGTTTCAGAAGCTGTTGTTGTAAATCTATTGTTTAAAAGCTGGTGTTTCAAAAATAGTTTTTCTTTTTCAAAACACAGTTTTGAAAGTGATGTCGGTTGACATAATGACTGTAATGCCCCTAAGTATATAAACACAGTTCAATTTAAATTGTTTAGAAAACACTGTTCTGAAAGTGATTCCTACGAAACAAATCCTTTGACAATTTATCAAGTTATTTTCACTCAGAACAATGTAAAATAACAAATAAAGGTGGACATTAACTGAGTCGTAATAAATAATCAAATTATATTTTGTTTCATCAATGTGTAACATAAATTCGCATATCTACACACATACCACGTAAGTACCACAGATTCACATATGCAATATAAATTCCCGAAAACAACTTGTGGATATCGCAAGTGTGAAGCATCTACGTGAAAAGGAAACAACAAGACTCTAATTTTAGGAGCACCGCTAGTAACTTTCAGGTGAAATTCGTCGTCTTATGCATAGCTTCGTCACACAAAACTATTAGATCTGTAAATATGAAACTTTAGGTGTTAGCTATACATATTTAAAGGAATTATGTAGCATACACCTCAATTCCCCACAAAACTCACTTCAAATAAAATAACAATGATTGAAGCTTGCATACAAATTCCTCGCCCGTACAGCCTTAATAAAAGGTATGCTCATAATCATACTATAGAAATAGAGTCGAAAAACATTTACATCAGCTGTTATACCAATCTATCCAAAAACGAAGGGGCAATTACATGCATAAAAGCCAATTACTATCGGTTCATGTATCTAACATTAGAACTTCTACGACCCAAATCTTTCATACACAAAAAAACAACATTATCCAACCTTTAAAAAGAGAAATAAACCAATTCAAGCATAGGCAGGGTGTCCAACATTCGAAAAAAATAAAATTTTTCGTGTTATATATGTGAACACATTCAAATAGACCGGTAAAAATCAGATTAACTTGCTTTTATTCCATAAATAAGTGAAATCTGCAGAAGAACCTTTTGCATATGCCCGAACTCATTGTAAAACAAAGCTAATTTTTTTTCCATCATCTCGATATAAATGGCGAAATAGAACAATAATTCCATTTCCCTCCACGAGAAAATACAACTTTTAGGAAGAACTTAAGAGAAGAGTAATGACGAAGAAATGCAGGAGATGGGAAAGGGATGAGTATACGAATATAGGAGAATTGGACTTTGTTCTTCATGCTCTCAAGTACGTGTATTTTCGAGGGATTATACCTGTGGCAAAACGGAGACGAGGATCGCCAAAGTGAGGCAAGGCTAGCGGGGCAGGCCTTCTCGAGTCACTAGGGAACAGTGGGAGTGAGACAGAGGAACGAATTTAGCGAGACCAATTTCAAGGGTATTCGTGTAACTATTTGTTCACGAACCGTGCAACGCATCGCACGGTCCCAACGTGCTTAGATTTAAAATAATTAAACCTAAATATTAATACTAAAAACATTAATAAAATTATGAAAATTGAAAATATTTTGTATCACCCATAATATTACTCCTGCAATACGGATATAACAAATGTTGTTTGTATTCTTGAAGATATA
>NEWO01000002.1:8837756-8851179 GCA_003013225.1 Phalaenopsis aphrodite | reverse complement strand
AATTAAAATTATTAATTTAAAAATATAATAATATATATTAAATTATATGTAAATGATAATTTAATATAAATAATAAGATTTAAATTTCCACGCAACACTTAATATCCTACGAGACTATGACTATATGATGAGGACTGTCAAAATAGTTATTTTTTCATAAACAGCCTGTACTCGAACTGCTTAGCAGACGAGTAGAATAAGAATACATTTTATATTGTTTAACGGCTCGGTTCTTTTACACATCTAATGTTACATGTTTGAATATATAAAAAATGTGTGGTATATATGTAAATGTCCCATTATTAATTTTCAACTGTCATGCTGAAGAAACCTCAAATTTCAACCCTGGACGGTAGCCATGGAGACCAGCTTTAGCTTCTCTTCTATAAATTTCAATTCAGTTCTGTGAACTTGAGAGAGCGAGGGCGAGAGAGAGAGAGAGAGAGAGAGAGAGTATAGCTATGGCAAAGGAAGAGCAGATCCCGCTTCTGAAACCCTACAAAATGGGCAAATTTCATCTCTCTCACAGGTTAGCCCTACTTCCAATTGACGTGTACGAGTAGGGATTTTGTGAATCTTGAGATATTAGAAACTGAAATAAGATTTATTACAGAAGGATCAAGTCTTAAATCCGTTGAATTAGAATTTGCATCCAGTTGATGTAGTTAGGGTTAAGCTTCTCAATCAAATTTTTGGTTTAGTACAGAACTTTACTATGCCTGCAAATTAGATGAAATCGATTGAGTTATTTTGTAAAATTGTCTTCAGAATAGTACTGGCACCGCTAACAAGATCAAGATCCTATGGAAATGTCCCACAACCTCATGCCATCATCTATTACTCTCAGAGGACAACAAAGGGAGGTCTTCTGATCACTGAGGCAACAGGTGTTTCTGATACTGCTCAAGGGTAATTAACAAATTTTTATTTGCTGTTGTTGAATATGTTTGAGATTCTTTTCATTAAACTCTTTTACAGAAATCTAAATTTAAAATTTGTTGTAAATTTTGTAATTTTGAGTGAATTTAGGTACCCAAGCACTCCGGGAATATGGACCAAAGAACAGGTAGAGGCCTGGAAACCTATTGTTAAGGCAGTGCATGACAAGGGTGGCATCTTTTTTTGCCAAATATGGCATGTTGGAAGAGTCTCTAATTATGGTAAAGGAAATAATTCTCAGTTGATGAACACTAATGATTCTTGTGTGCAATTTTTTTTTTATATATTAATACCCTGATTGGGATTTGGAGGAACAAAAGAAAGGATTTTGATGAGAGAAATGAAGTGAAAGCAAAAAATGTGAATTTTTTTCGCAGGTTTTAGAAAGGAAAAAAAAAATGAATATTTCTATAATTGATTGAGAGTTGAAAGAAAAAGAAAGAAATCCTTTTGATATGTTAGATTAGATATTATGAAAATCTTAAAACAGCTGATTTTCTCCATAGTTTCGCTTCAAAATAGAAGAGAAAGACATTTGATTTATAGAAGAAAACATTTCCATATTTTCTTTTGCCTTCTCCTCGTCTTAATATGATAAATCAAGAGAAGGTAAAAATTTCTTTTAAATTTATTTCTTTTCCCTCATTAGTTTGCATTAGACAACTATTGCAAAAGAAAAATTTTTGAGGTCCTCTAAGCTAATCATTTATCTGTGTGAAATCAATATGCTATTGTAGAAAATTTTCTAATATTTGCTCAATTTGATATGAATTGTGGTCTTATAGGTTACCAACCAAACGGGCAAGCACCTATATCGAGTACCGATAGGCCTATCGCTCCTCAAGTACAGCATGATGACTCTGTGGAAGAGTATTCTACTCCACGACGCTTGGCGACCGAAGAGATCCCCCTAATTGTTAATGATTTCCGACTTGCTGCAAGGAATGCAATTGAAGCTGGTATTTAAACATAAAAATTTAGATACATAGCCCATAATAAACGAGTTTGTTGACTAAATGGATCAAATTAGTCCCTATTTTCTTTAACTCGGGGCTTGAGTAGTCTCACGGGGGGACTATTTTAGCCCATATTAAAAGAGTTTAGTGACTAAATTGACACGTTGTAAACTCCAGGACTACCCCTGCAACGAGTCAGGGGACTATTTTCACACTTTTCTAATGTGTATGCTTTCTTATATCTATATTTTGATGTTATTCCTAGGCTTTGATGGGGTTGAGATCCATGGTGCACATGGTTACATATTAGAACAATTCATGAAAGATAGTGTAAATGATAGGACTGATGAATATGGTGGAAGCTTAGAAAATCGATGTCGATTTGCCCTTGAAATCGTCGAGGCGGTCGCCGATGAGATCGGCGCTGAACGTGTGGGCATTCGGCTTTCTCCTTTTGCCGATTACATGGAATGTTGGGACTCAAATCCCGAACAATTGGGGCTTTACATGGTACAATCATTGAATAAGTATGGAATTCTATATTGTCATATGGTTGAGCCAAGAATGTCTATTGTTGATGGAAGAAGGCAGATTCCTCACCGGTTGCTTCCTATGAGAAAGGTTTTCAATGGCACTTTTATTGCTGTCGGAGGATATGATAGAGATGAAGGTAATAAGGTGGTGGCTGAGGGTTATGCTGATTTAGTGGCTTTTGGACGGCTGTTCTTAGCTAATCCAGATTTGCCAAGAAGATTTGAGTTGAGTTCTCCTCTCAACAAATACAACAGATTGACCTTCTACACGCCGGATCCTGTTGTTGGCTATACAGATTATGCTTTTCTTGATGAATGATAATATTTTCAATATTTTGAATAAGAAAATGGATTTTTGCGATTTTTGAGGAAGAAAGGTGAGTGAAAAAAATGTTACCAGTCTCAAGTTGTTCTCTCTTTGTCAGTAAAGGCTATAAATCAGATCTTAGTTAATAATTTTTTAAAATGTTTGTTGATGATTGTTGTCTTGAGCAATGGATGGTAAGCGTTGGCAAGAATAGAAAACCTATTGATAGAAATTAAATCTTGCTATTTGATCCAAATAGTAGGCTTGAAAGATGTTATTAGAAGCAACCCTTGATGCTAATTGTGTAAGTTCAAGCATAAGTATGTGTCATGTATCATATTATTAATTAGTTTGCAAGATAATTCTTCAAAACTATTGAAAGATCTCGAAACTAATGATTATATTATATATTTGTTATAATTTACATTTAAAGGGTTATAAATTATACGAGGGATTATAGGAATCTCTATTTATTTCTCTCATTAATTAGAAAAATTAGTTGCATCTTATATTTTGTTATTATTTATTTTCGTTTCTAATGTATTATATTTTTATTATTTTTCTTACCAGTAAGTCTTGTAATGTGTATTTATACCCCTCTTTGCATCAATAAAATTAAGCATTCCACTTTATTCCACATTATTCTAAAATTCAACATGATATCAGAGCTAAAATTTTTGCCCTGATCACCGTCAATGAAGAACCGTGAAACTCCCTTCCCGCCTTCTTTCCGGGAGGGAGGAAGATTTTCTCACCCTCTGTTTGTCTTCTTCTGTTGCTCTTTCTTCTTGGGCCGCTATTCCTCGCCACTGCGGATCCTTCTGTCGGCACTTCCGCTCAGATATGCGTAGTTGGCGCTGGAATCCGGGGTTCCTCGTTCCCGTATTTCGTCAAACAATACAGCTGCAGCTCTGTTGGAATGGGGAAGCTTTTAGGAAATGACAAAGGCTAAAAACAAACAACTTATGGAAGAAGCTTCACTCTTATTTAACACCTTTACTTGGCTTAATACAAACTCAAAGACTCCACCCTTATTTATACTAGTGGCATCTCCTAAATTAATGACTAGGATTGTGCCACCACAATTACAATCCAATGGTTACAAACAATTCCACACCTACCACACAATAATTCAACACCTACCACACCTACCACACAATAATTCAACACCTACCACACCTACCACACCTACTACACAATAATTTCATACTTACCACATATTCTAGAATAAGCTTCTAGAAATTAAGCTTTATTTAAACAACTAAAAAAACAAGTTTATATTTCAACAAGCTCAACAAAATCTCCTTGCACCACTGAAATCCATCTCTTCGAACGCCCAAGTATCGTCGGCGGGCGGACAGCCACCGTCACGATTGCTGGAGATATCTTTGAGGCTGGTGCCTCGATCATCCACCCCAAGAACTTCCACGCAGTCCGCTTCGCGTCCCTTCTCTGCCTCCGATCGAAGTCTAAGTCATCCGAGTTCAAACCCTATCGTAACGCGTCCAATTTCGTCAGAGATATATCTCAGTCCTTTGGCGTTCATCCGATACTCAATTGCCTGGATCTCACTGGCAATCAGTTAACCGGCACGCTCTCGCCTGACTGGGGACAATGCAGGGGCCTCATTTACCTTCACATCGAAGGGAACAGCATCTCCGGTGAAATTCCCGCCGAATTTGGAGATATCAGCAAGCTACAAGATCTTAACCTGGCTTCCTACTACTTGTTGACAGGGCCCATCCCGCCTGAATTAGGAAAATTGAACTTGTTGTTTAAGCTCAACCTGGGCAATAATCTGCTCTCCGACAACATTCCTAAAGATCGGCAACATGACCAAAGCTCGAGTATCTCGATCTCTTAGAAAACAAACTCACCAGCGATGGGGATCCGGCCAGGGCGGCACCAGCGATGCCGCCACCCGCCTCATCATCATCTCGCCGGAGATATCACTGTCGTGGATCGGACAAGCCGTCCATTTCTCCTGCAGTATTTTTTCTTCCTTGCCCAAGCATCGGGGGGAGCTGCGTTTCCAACCGGACCTCCCGATTTCCTTCCAGGACGGTCGAAGCACCTACCTACAGCTGAAACTATCCCTTGATGGCTTTCCTGCCACTGAAATTCCCTCTTGCGGCTTTTCCTGCTACCAGAATTTTCTGCGTACATATTTGCTGCCGACTGGACCTTCGGGCTTACTTCTGCAGCCGGTTCTCTCCCCTGCAGCATTTCCCGCCGTCGAACCTCCCTCATGCGGCTTTTCTTGCCGTCGGATCTACCTCAACAAATTTTTCCCTGCAAATTTTAGTCAGCTCTTCCCAAGGAAAGCACTGCTCTTTCCTGCAGCATTATTGCAACCTTCTCCGAGTACTACAGCTTTCCTGAGCACTGTCGTTGGCCCTCTACAACTTTCCTGCAACCTCCCTGTAGCCTCCTTGCAGCTTTCCTGCATCTCTCCTACAGCATTATTGCAGCCTTCTTGTTGCTTTCATGCAATTATTAGTCAACCGATGACTTACAAATTCATCAATTGACCTTAGCTCTCGTCCAGGCCACTCTCAGGCTTCGACACTCTCAGGCTTCGACATTCTCGGCTTCGGAGCTCTCAGTCTTCGGCGATCTCAGACTTCAGTACTATTAGGCTTCGACACTCTTAGTCTTCGGCAATCTCGGCTTCGGGATCTTTAGTTTCGACACTTATAGTTTGAGGATTGTTGGCAAATTAATGCTACCTGTCCAGTCAGCATATCGCAACTGATGTTTTCAAATTTAAGTTTAATATGTTTTTCAACAATGTTCAACTTGATGGGGAGTGTTGAAAGATCTCAAAATTAATTATTATATTTCATATTTGTTATAACTCTGTATTTAAATGGTTATAAATTATATGAGGGATCTTGAGAATCTCTATTTATATCTCTTCTTAATTAGAGAGATTAGCTGCATCTTATATTTTATTATTATTATTTTTTCTACTATATTTTGTTTTTATTATTTTCCTTACCAGTAAGTCTTGTAATAGATATTTATACTCATATTTGCATCAATAAAATTAAGTATTCCACTTTATTCACATTATTCTAAAATTCAACAAAAACAATACGGATATTTATTGTATTAGTGTTGTCAAAATGTGCAGGATTATGAATGAATTTGTAGGACAATTTGAGGAGAATTTTGGTGCATCTCGATATGCGACAGGGGTCCTCTAATTATCCACATGGCCATTCCTCCTCCCCCCATGCATATCTTCTCTATAGAATGTGCATTATTGGCTGCTTTGGGATTGTTTTTTTTTATTTAGATTTAGCTGAGATCCCTAGAAAAAATTGGGATCTAAAAGCGGGCTGACACCTAGGCGTTGCGGCCTGTTAGCTGGGGAACAGGATTGGGCGATGACTTTCTATCTTCTAGGACTCGAGAGCTGTTTCAGGCGACAAAGCGATGGGGCCTAACGCTTAGGCGCCCGAACTGAGGGCCGAATTTCCGGTTGCTCGGTTTTGTGGTTTACAGGGGCTATTCTGGGCACCTATGCGCCTAGACAGGTGCTTATGTGACGGTCTGGTTTGGTAAGCCTGATCTTCACGGGAAGCGTCCAAAGAGGGATTTTATCAATCCGTAAGTTATGGGAGACTATGTATGACTAATATATGGTCATATAACTCAAAAAATGAGCATTTTTTTTGGTCTTATATCACATACTTTAAATGTCAATGGGTGCCCCGAACCACTATGTGAGTGTATCACCCTGAACTTTGATTTTCCCAGAAACTCTTGTGGGACGCTTTTATGGTTTTTTTTAGTATAAGAGGCTACATATGAACATTATATGCTCTCATAACATTCAAGATAATCATCCAAAAACATTTGACATCAAAAATTAATGCGAACAACTCGGTCGATCGTCTACTATGCAGGACAGAGACAATTTTCTTCTACACCGCAACACTAAATAAGATTTGGTGGATCGTCTGCTACGTGGGTCGGGAACGTCTTTCTTCCTCTAGAAAATCCTATTGTTCACCACCTAGCAAGCCGAGGGAACCATATCTCCACCCCTCGTGGCTAATTTATAGGCTCAAAAGCTACCCACATTTATGACATGCATTAAATAGAAAATAAATAGTTTTCATCATAAATAAAAAAAATGATTTTCTATTATAAATAGGAAAATATGATTTTCAGTTATAATTAAGGTTTGAATCATACATAGAGAACACGTAAATTATCTCTTAAAAATACCACCTTTTTTTAAATTTTCTTATTACTTTGAGTGGGGCCCCTTGTCGACAGTCTCGGTGATGTAAGCTATACAAATTAAAAACATTTTAAATAAGAAAGATTTTCTTTAATTTGGTGCTCACTGTCTTCCACAAACCAGAGCTGCCCGTTGATCGTCTTCTACGGACCAGAACTGCCCGTTGACTGCGTCTACCAGCTGGTATCAACAATCGCTTATGAATATCAAGTTTGATATTTTAAGAAGTAAATAAAGTTAATATAATATATACCACTAACTTAAATATTTCTTTCAACCCATCCACATCCCAATTTAATAATAAGGAATGTCATTATTTATGTGTTGGTGAACTAATAAATTAGATGAACATAGAATGGCTTAAAATTAAAAATAAAAAAATTATATATATATATATAATGAAAATAATATTATGAAAAATAAAGTGTTTCAAATTTCAATATTTTGTGATGAAGTTGGTTTCTTCCAAAAATAGGGGCAAGTGATACATCTACCATAAATTTTCACCAATGGGCACAAATTACAAGGCATAACACAGATCTGGAGGTAACTTTTTGAGCAAGAAACATTCAAACTTCAATTAAAAGTCATCTATAACTCCAATTTTAGCAAACTTATAGTCAAACTGACTGACTGGCTCTAGCAAACTTCAATTAAAATTGATCAAATCCGAGTTAACTCAAGTTTAGATCGAGCCATTAAATTACTTTTGGAAGTTTTTTGACTATATTTGGAAGGTCAACGAATTTTAATTTTGACGAACTCACAGTAGAATCGATCGTCTCGACAAGATGAATTCAACGAGCTTAAAATCGCTAAATTGTAATATCGATAAGACACTCAAATGCCTAAAACGTCGTCTGGGCGAGGGAATCTCTCTAGACCGCCTGATCATGATAGTTTGGATTCCTTCCTTAAATGCAACCGGGACTCTATAAATAGAGCCTACCCTCCTCATGAGAGGAAACCTTGAGCTTGAATTCTGAAGAAGATTGAAGCCTGAAGAAGGGGCTGAAATGTGGCATCATTTCTAAACCAATGAATCGACGAACGTTTCCTAATCTTGTAGCCGCCAACCACTGTCGACCACTACTCGTCAGTCTTCCTCAATCACCATTGCTACAAAATACCGTACAAAGTAACATATGAATCGACATATCATCAATGACGTCACACAAACCCTGAGGACAATGTATTGAAGCCTTGACTACCACTCCCTGTTGTAATCCTCTATACTCTGTGTGTGTGTGTGTGTGTGTGTGTGTGTGTGTGTGTTTGATATCTTGGGAGACTGTGTTTTTATTTCCCGCCCATGGAACAAAGGACTATATCTGTAATTACCAATTTATAGTAAATTTTTTCATTGGGTCAGATCCTGTGATTTTTTCTCTTTTTGAGTTTTCCACGTAAAAATCTTATGGTATGTTTGCCTGTCATTTTCTATTATCTTAGTGCGTGTTGGGATCTCATGCGACACCAAGACAATAATTGATCACTCTACTCAAATTCTCTTGCACGCTTCAATCTAAATAATTTCAGGATTTACATACATACTGCTCAACTCTTATGTATTAACATATCTAATACCTAAAATTCAAATTTTCCATTCATATCACCTTATCTCTCTTCCTAAAAGTCAAAATAAAGATATTTAATGAGATATTTTGAATGTTATAAATGAAAAAATAAAATAAAATTTAGGCATTAGATATGTATATACATAAGAATTGGGTGGTCCCCAAATTTATATATATTTTTGAAGTACTTGATCTGAGTTCATTTGAACTTGAATCAATATATTAATGATATTCTTGGGCTTCTTTCAACCACTCTTATTTCTATTTGTTGAATTAGTTCATAAATCACACCAAATGAATATAATATAAATAATGATGATAGAAAGCGAGACACAAAGAGAGAGAGAATGAACAATAATTTTTCGTGTCTTATTTATAAAATGATTCATCTATTTATAGAAGAGAGAGTATAATAATGATATTACATTTTTGTCACTACTTTAAATTTATTCGTAATAGAATATTTCTTGTATTTTACATGTACAGATTTGTTGTCCAGCTAATTTCTAGCTTGGCCAGCTAAGTTCATCTGGCTTCAAGTTGACGGGATTGAATCTCTTGGTTGAGCTTGGTCGGTATGGGTCGGCCGGCTAATATGACATGACTGTTGATCGTTGATCTCTAAGTATGAGCTTCTGGGGCATCCACAAGATGGTTGGAGATATTGTGGAACTAGATGCCCATCAGATCGACTTTTCTGTAATGGTTGGCTCAGATGCACTTTTGTTCTCGTTTCTAGTCGAATGGTTCGGATTTGAATCATCTAGTCATCTTATTATCTGTCTTGTGGCTCATGTCTGTCATACGATCTCCTAACAGTGGGCTAACCTTTGTCTTGCTCTTCCTTTCTAAACTATTAGATCTCTTTAAGATCAATTCTGACACATCTTTTATCAACACTATCATAAGTTTTTAAAAAATAAAATTTATATGACCACAAAATTAATTTTGAAAATTCTTAGCTTGAATATTCGGATAATTTCAGAATTGAAATTATGTGAGAAGATCATTGATTTGATTTAATGATTCTTTAGTCATTCGCATGTGTACATCGATAATAGTCCAAATTAACGAAATTGCATTAAACAAATCATTAAACGAATCAAATTTGACTTTTTTGCCCCCAACTTTTCGGACAATATAACGGCGTTTATTTTGGCCATTAAAGTAGCTGTCGAGTGAATATTCTGCTTTTTCAGTCATGGCCGACGCCAATCGCCATGGACAGCAAGTGAGCAACTTATGTTTCTCTTCTAATGTAGCTGATGTTGTGATGATATTTCACGCCTATCTTCACCTTCTGTGTTTCTTCATCTTCTACAAATCTTTAGTGACTTCTCACTTCTTCATCCAACAGAGCTTGCAGAGTGAAGCGATGGCAGAAGAAGAGCAGATCCCACTTCTCAAACCCTGCATAATGGGAAAATTTCATCTCTCCCACAGGTCACCCCTGACTCCACTTTGCCTTATTGCTTAACCTCTGGCTCAAATCTTTCTCTTGTTTTTTCTGTAAATAATTTTGCAGAATAGTACTGGCACCATTAACAAGGTCAAGATCCTTTGGTTATGTCCCCCAACCTCATGCTGTCCTCTATTACTCTCAGAGGACAACCAAGGGAGGTCTTTTAATAACTGAAGCAGCAGGAGTTTCTGAAACAGCTCAAGGGTAATTTGTAATTTTATTTCCTGTTATTTGTAATCTGTAATTTGTTAGCGGGATTTATGCAATTTTTAGTTTAATTCGTGCTAAATAGAATCTTTGGAGATTTTCAGCAATGTCTTGATTTGATAAATTACATCATGCACAGTTTAAAGTCTTGCATGCTGAAACAAATAGACAACCAATGTATCAGAATACAAAACGTCGGATTTATCTAATTTATTTCTGGTGTTTGGCTGGATTTACCTTAAATTGATACTTAACTCTAACTTAATTTTGGTCAGAAAGGGCCTAATTTTTTATTATTATTATTTTTGCATGAATTTAGGTACCCAAACACACCAGGAATATGGACCAAAGAACAGGTAGAGGCCTGGAAACCCATAGTTAAGGCAGTGCATGACAAGGGTGGCATCTTCTTCTGCCAATTATGGCATGCTGGAAGAGTCTCCAGTTATGGTACTTTCTTGCGCTCTGGTGAAGGAGATAATTCTTGATTGATAATAATAACTAGAAAGATTACATTCATACCAATTTTATTCCTATATATTTTACATGTCTTACCTTAAGCCTCAGTTATTACATATATGTCACCTTACATGTGCATGAAAATGTATATTTTATTATTTTAACTTATATTGCCATTTATGATGTGATGAAATATTTGGGTGATATAAATATAAAAAATAAAGTTTGGTGTCAGATAAGTAAATGCATTTGAATTGAAGCAAAGCAAAACTTTCTCCTGAAATATGTTCTTTTCTTTAATTCTCTAAACTCCCGGGTAAAGTATTAACTTGCATCTTACAGAACTAGTGCACAGATAGATTTTTGAGCTGCTTCTACCTAATGATTTCTCATAAAAAAACCATGATATACATGTATTGAAGAGAATATTCTAAGATCAAATCAATTTTATATGGATTGTGTTTTTATAGGTTACCAACCAAATGGACAAGCTCCTATATCGTGTACTGATAGGCCAATTCCTCCCCAGAAACAACATGATGACACCATTGCCGAGTATTCTATTCCACGACGTCTGGCAATCGAAGAGATCCCTCTGGTTGTTAATGATTTCCGACTTGCAGCAAGGAATGCGATTGAAGCCGGTATCTAAATACGTCTTGGACTAAAATGACCCCCTTAAAAATAATCAGATAACTATTTTGACATTATCCTTATATGAATATGCTTTCTTATATTTATACATCGATGTTATTCCTAGGCTTTGATGGGGTAGAGATCCATGCTGCGCATGGTTACTTGATAGAACAATTCATGAAGGATAATGTAAATGATAGGACCGATGAATACGGTGGAAGCATAGAAAATCGATGTCGATTCACCCTCGAAATCGTCAAGGCAGTCACCGATGAGATCGGCACCGAACGTGTGGGCATTCGGCTGTCACCATTCGCCGATTACATGGAATGTTGGGATTCAAATCCAGAACAATTGGGGCTTTACATGGTGCAATCATTGAATAAGTATGGCATTCTCTATTGCCATGTGGTTGAGCCAAGGATGTCAATTGTTGATGGAAGAAGGCAGATTCCTCACCGCTTGCTTCCAATGAGAAAGGCTTTCAATGGTACTTTTATTGCTGCAGGAGGATATGATAGAGATGAAGGTAATAAGGTGGTGGCTGAGGGTTATACCGATTTAGTGGCTTATGGGCGGCTGTTCTTAGCCAATCCAGATTTGCCCAGAAGATTTGAGCTGAAAACAGTTCTGAATAATTATAACAGGTTTACTTTCTATACTCCAGATCCAGTTGTTGGGTATACAGACTATCCTTTTCTTGATGAACAACAAATTTCTTAATTATTGAAGAGTAGATTTACTGTGATTTATCTAATTGCTGCTTTTTATTTCAGTAAAGATTATGTATCAAACGATTCAGATCATAGTGCTGATATGTTTGTTCGGTGTCTGTTAGTGTTTGTTGGCTTGAAGAATATTTAGTGAGCATAGCAAGCAGGAAAATATGTGATTTTTAGCTTTAAGATCAAAACGTTCGATTAACACAGTTGCCTACAGAATTTTACACTTCTTTTTTTTCTTTTGAAGATTGGAACGGTAATTAGGAGCCTCTGCTGAAACAAATTGTACAAGTAGTGCCATTTATCATTTTATTTTCTTATTTGCAATAGTATTTATTCTAAATGATATGACATCTTAAACATTTATTTGTGAGACATATTCGGAACATGTAGGAAGTGAATGAAATTATGATAATTTTAATGCATAGTTTTGAGCGAGGCTATTTAGTTTGTTGTAAAAGGAGTGCACTGCATTTTTTTTTTTTGAAGAGTTTCAGAAATTTGGGAGTTTTGTGGGATGATTTTAAATGAAGTGTAAAATTATAATGTATTTAGAATTTTTTAATTTTTGAGCGAATTTCTAATATATGTCACCCGTCACCACCAGACACCACCGCCGCCCATCGCTGGCTATTGGTCGCATTTTCCTACCTACACCTTGTTTATCGCCAACCACGACCGTGTTGAAATATAAACTTGGTTTTAGTTGTTTAAATAAAGCTTAATTTCTATAAGCTTATTCTAGAATATGTGGTAGGTATGAAATTATTGTGTAGTAGGTGTGGTAGGTGTGGTAGGTGTTGAATTATTGTGTGGTAGGTGTGGAATTATTTGTAACCATTGGATTGTAATTGTGGTGGCACAATCCTAGCCATTAATTTAGGAGGTTCCAGTAGTATAAATAGGGGTGGAGTCTTTGAGTTTGTATCAAGTTAAGTAAAAGTGATAAATAAGAGTGAAGCTTCTTCCATAAGTTGTTTGTTTTTAGCCTTTGTCATTTCCTAAAAGTTTCTCCATTCCAACAAAGTGGTATCAGAGTGAGGGTCCATTACAGAGAAATGACAAACGGTGGCATGGTTTCGTTCCAAGTCCGATGCTTAAGGAAAGCATCTACGACAATTGGAGTATCAAAATGAAGGCACTCCTTGGAGCGCATGACGTTTGGGAGGTTGTGGAGAAAGGCTACGATGAGCCAAGTGATGAGTCTGCTCTATCCACAACACAAAAGGATAGCTTACGAGACTTACGAAAGAGAGACAAGAAGGCTCTCTTCCTCATCTATCATGCTTTAGATGAAGATGGTTTTGAGAAGATCTCAAGTGCTACTTCGGCCAAACTAGCATGGAAGAAGCTCGAGGTTTCATATAAGA
>NEWO01000002.1:8824304-8837727 GCA_003013225.1 Phalaenopsis aphrodite | reverse complement strand
CAATCCATTTATTTTACATAGAATCAAAGAAACTCAAAGTATATATATATATATATATTATTTTTACATTTTATTTGTTTTACTTTATATTTTTTTGTCAGAAAATCAAATAGCCCCTTTAAAAAAAAGACATCATTACATAGCATTAAAGTGGATTTAATGATAGGTAGGGGTGTAAGTGAGTTGAGCCTGGCATGACTCATAAGTGGCTAGTGAACTGAGCTCGATGTGCTAACAAACGAACACCAAGCCAACTTTGAATCGACTCATTAGCTCGTGAGCTGGTTCATTTAAAAAATAATTAATCAAAAACATACTTATAATATATTAAAATTAAAAAAAATAAATTATTAAAAATGTTTAAAACTGATATTTTTTAAATTTTATATCAAGTGATTTCTTATTACTTATCTCTAAAATGCTCATTATACTTGTCATTTAATTATAATATTAACTTAAATTAATATTTTTTTCTATCTTTCACGCAAAACAAACCGGCTGGTGAGCCGGCTTGGACTTACAAAATTAAGCTCAAGCTCAAACTGATGGTGGCTCGAGCACTGCTCGACTCGTTTACACCATTGGGTAGGACACTGCCTAAAGCTTCTTTAGATGTTTTATAAGGCTTCTATCAAGTAAAGAAGCCTTAGATATCATTGATGAAGCGCTCAGACACAGGCATATTCTGAAAATAAAATAAAATAAAAAACCATAAAGAATCCGATTAGGGAGTTGAGGGAAAAGAAGATAACATTGATGAAAGGATCATCTATAACATTTGTGAAGAAAAAAAAAATTATTTCATCACAAAAATATAATTTTTATAATATTTAATAATAATAATAAATTAAAATTAAATATTTAAACTAATGAAATGATTAAAATTAATGAATTTGTATTGAAGATTCTAGAACAGCGTTGAGGAATCAAAATTAAAATTGAAATCTTATTTCCAAACAATTGGCACAGTCTTTACTGTTGACTAGTCGCAATCGTTGGTATTTTCTACATGCTAGTGTTATAAGCTATATCTGTCTTCATCATCTCCTTTACATCCAATGTTTGTTGAATGTAAAGTCTATTTGGGGCAGCTGTAGCTTATTGAATAATCTGCTGATAAGCTAATTAAAAATAATCTGCTAATAAGTCAGGTGCGGTGGTTATTACAAATTTTTATTTTTTTGGAAAAATCAGACCGTTGCCAATAAGCTCTTACCGCATCTAGATAGGTACGGTGTAAAAATGTTGTTTTCTGCATTTTGAAAACACCTAAGCTGTCAAAACGCAGTTTACTCAAACAAGTCATGTGCGTTTTCAAAACGTCACCGCACCAAATAAGCTCATCATCTCCTTTTACATCCAATGCGTGCTGTTTATCGACAAAGCTAATATAGACTATCAATATATATCATCGCCCAAAAAATTCATTATGTTAATGCACATTATCACAACAGAGTGGATGTGTGCCATCAACACCAACTCCGACTTTTGATATGGAATATTTATATTGAACATCTTGATATGCTTGATTTTCTCTTCTTAAAATAGAACTGAAAAAATCACAAGTAATCACTTCAAGTCAATTCTAATGTCTGGCACTAGTATAAATGTTGCCAACCATCATCTAAAATATTTCACTAAGCTTCAAAGTGATGCATGAACAATAGATTACACTTCATATGAATAAAGACAAAGACGTCAGTTTCACTTCTAATGATTGAAAAATAATAAGATACTTATTATAAAGATTAAGGTTGAACATGAGAAAGCCATTGATGACTATTCTCTCTCTTCTCTAGGATGAAAAATTCTTCTTCTATTCCATTCTCTCTTTCCCATCTCTTATTCCTCTCTTCATTTTGGTTATAATTGTGGGGATGCATTCCAAGTGAGCATTATAAAAGTTTATATGGTGAAAAGTTTACTTTGCAACATTAATGACCAACCATCTCGTAGCCTCCACTGCACGCTTTTATGGTATGATAACCTCTATTTAACATTATATGGTAGCTTTATGATAGCTCCATTTAGGGCTTTGTGATGTCCGTCATTCAAGTCTTTGTCAAATAAAACAATAAAAAAAACACTACTTCATATAATTAGAGATTTGACTTAACACTTAGGCAGGGTTTGTCAGCAGCAGAAAATTTATGTTAATAGGCACGACGGAGAAGGGCGAGCAACGGCGGAGTAAATCAGTGAAATCTGCCTCACATACGGATCTGATAAATCTGGATTTAAGGCACGGAGGAGACGGAACGGGGAGAAAGGGGTGGAAGGGGAGAGCTTAGGATTTAATGGAGAGTTGGATTTTGATTTCTCCTTCTTTGGTAGTTTGGCTGGATATAGGTTAAAATCTGTTATAAGTGTGCTACCAAACACCCCCTTAACATTTAAAACTGCAATCATAGAAAATGGAGAAAGCTACATCTTGAAATATTCATAAGTTGCCAATACACTTATATTGGTCTTCAATACCATAATGGTCAAAAAAGTAGCGTGCAATGAAGTTTTTATGTCGTTTTATGTATACATTAAAAACCTCACTAATGTAAAAGACTTCTATTTGCTACACGTTGAAATAAGTGGAAAGACATCCTAGAATACACTCTGAATTGAGATGCCACTCTTTAAAAGTAGGACAAAATCAGCCTCATCAAAGTCACAGGACTACAAAATAAGCCAGCATGATCAATAAAATCATTCCAGTATAATTTTATAAAACCAAACCTGGTTCCAGCGACTCAGCTAACCATCCCCATTCAATTTAGACTCCTCTTCAATCCCCACCACCATCTTCGACCTGTACTCATACCGCATGGCAAAGAACAGAAAAGCAACAAAATTTATCAAACTCAGCACAGCCAGAAGCCAATACAAGTAATCAAATCTCCCAGTATTTATGTTCTGCGATAACCAAGACGGCCGCCCGCCAGCCTCATTTCCCGTCACCGATCTCACAATATTGTTCAATATGGTTGCGACAAAGCAGCCCCATCCTCCAGCAATGGCCGCATAGGCGGATCCCATGCTCCTCATAGCATCTGGTGCCTCCTCATAAAGGAACTCAAGAAGACCAACAATACAGAAAACCTCAGCAATTCCAATCAAACAGTACTGAATCAGCAACCAGTAAGCACTCAGATCCGGCATTGCAGTCAAGAAAAGAGCCTCGTATCCATGCTTGATGGCATAGTTTCGTCTGTACCTCTCGAAAAGACCAGCCCATGCAACGGAGAGAATAGATACGGCAAGACCGAGTCCAACTCTTTGGAGCTGTGATGTGCCCTGAGGGTGGCCGGTGATTCGGCGGGTGAGCGGCGCGAAGGTGGAGTAATAGAGGGATAAGATGAGGAAAATACTGAGACCGGGGAAGACAGGCATGCAGGTAACGGGGAGCTTTAGATGTCCTAGGTGGGTGTTTAGTGTGTAAGCTTGCTGGACTGAGAGGGTGAGGAATTCTGTGAGGATGACGCTCAGCATTATGGTGCAGGCAGGTATGGGAAGAACCTTTATGAGTATCTTGACTTCTTCTACTTGAGTTACAGTGCAGAGTTTCCATGGACTGGGTTTCACACCATCTTCCTTCAGTTGCAAAGCAGCCTTATCCAAGCACCTTTACATTCATATGCCCAAAAAGAGCACAAGCTCAAAATAGTCCTCCGACCATCAACATGAGATTAATTTAGTTTCGGAGTTTAGAAGTGTTTCATTTTAGTACTGGACTAATAAAATTTGATCCAAATTAGTCTTTAGGCTGAATCTCATGGTTAAAATTAAAGCATTAACTTTGAGGGTACATTAAGAATAAGAATTTTAAATAAATTTTATTTCTATCCTTACTCTATTTTTCAGATTTAGTAAAAAATTTCTTTGTTATGTAATAAAGTATTTTATTATTACTCAATTTAATTAAGTAATAATTATTTTCCTACTTTGGGCCTATACTAATTCTATTGATAAAGTATTCATATTCTTTATAGCAGTGATTATATTTGATTATTTACTTCATCAGATAGAAATTAATCCTCACATTACATATGAAAACATATGAAAACAAAAAAAATAATTATAATAAAATTTCATTTAAAACTCTTATTCCTAAAATAACCTTGAAGTTAATGATTAGTGTTAACTTTAACCATGAAATTCAGCCTAAGGACTACTTTGGATCAATTATTAATAAACTGGGACTAAATTGCAACACTTCAAAACTCCAAAACTAAATTTGTTAATTGTTGATAATTGGTAAACTATTTTAAGCTTTTGCTCTTTCAAAAAATATCAATAGAATTAGCTTCATCCTAAAAAATATGGCAATTGTTCATAAATTCTGAAAGAATGAGAAGCGTCGAGTACCGGAATTTGTCGGTATGTTCAATCTTCCTGCTACCTTTAATGGCGGACCTTCTTCCAGGGATTTCATACAGGCCCACAAAGTCGCTGTTAGAAAAGGGAACATTTCTCTTTCTCATCGCAGCAACCAGGACCTGCGCAACACGCATGAGAGGGCTGCCTCCTGGCAATCGATGGCGATAAAGGGGCGTGCCGACGAAGAAGATGGCATTTGAGATCCCCATGGCGATGGCCAAAGAACCAAAGGCGGAACCCCATCCATATTTCATTTGAATGTAAACCACCATGGTGAAGGCCACGATTGCTCCGATGGTTACAGAGAGATAGAATAGGTTGAAGAATCGATCCAAATGAGCCTTATAATCTCTGCTTCGCTCATCAAATTGATCGGCACCGAAGGAGGAGACACAAGGCCGGATGCCCGCAGCTCCGAAAGCTGTGATGTAGAGAACAGTGTAGAGGTAAATAATCTGCCATGGTTTGGATTGTTCACAATTGCCGAGAAGAATGGATAACTGATCACAGTTGGATTGATTGGGCACGAAGATGCTCACTGTAGCAATTAAGGTTATTGCTGTCAAACCCTGTAACATTACAGAAAAAAATAAAGAACATTGTTAATATAAGAAACCTTTAGAGAAGTGACATGATAGTTTAGATATTAGATTAGTAAATACATAAGAATTGATCCATTAAGAAATGAGTAAAATGCAGTAAGAGGTCATGATAGTTCGTACTAGAAGATAAATTGTTGTGAAAATTGCTATCGTCCAGTAACGACCAAGATATGCATCGGCAAGAAAACCACCAAGCACGGATGAAGCCTGCGATATCCCAAGAAAGTTGTTCACTGCATTAGCAGAGCTGGTAAATGGCCGGTGCATGACGTAGAACATGAACGCCACCATATTCACTGACAACCCGAAGTAGGCCATTCTCTCTGCCATCTCATTACCTGAACATAAACACCACTCAGTTATTATGTATTTAAATATCTAACATCTAAACTTCAATTTTGCATACATACCACATCACCTATGCATGAAAATGTATATTTCTTTCTTTCAAAAGTTAAAATGGCGGTTTTTTCTATGTGCTATGAAAGATTTCGGTGATATAAAAGTAAAAATGTAGAATTTAGGTGTTATATATGTAAATTCATAGTAATTGAATGGTATGTATGTAAATGCCCCAGAACAAGCAAGGGACAAAATACATCACACAGATTTTTTATGAAAGGAGTTGGAAGTTCATCTGTATGCATAATAGAACTGAACAAGGTACAAATTTGAAGCCCTTATGGTCCTTTTTACCAGGGCTGAATTTCTCATATTTTATAATTTAAATTATTTTATTAGGTCATCTATCTTCTTTCGGTTAATTTTACATTTAGGGACTATTTGTTAGCTAAATTTATGCAGGATTTATGATAAATTCTGCCAAATAGTCCAAGAAGAAAGAGAGCTTCAGATTGATTCATAAATGGAAGAAAATTCAGATAGATCGATACCAAAGATGAAGAAGGCGGCGATCCATCCACCGGTCTTGGATAGATCCTCGATGCGTTTCCCCCTCAGAGTAACCGGCGTCGTGCCTCCGACATAACCCCCGCTAATGGCCGCCGGCAACTGCCTCTCATCGCTCTCCAAAAAATGCGCTCCCAGCTTCTTTCTCCGAGCATCCTGAACACTCCCATCCAGCGCGGGAGATCTCTCCGGCAAGAAATCCGGAGATCCGATCTCCTTCGATGCCATCCCCGCCATCAATCAATCAAACTCAAACCAGAAACCCTGAGCAGGTAAGTTCCCAGCCTGCAGGGCCAGGCAATAAAAGCTAGCGGATCAACCATGGGGGCAACGATCTAACGCAATAAATGATGCGCGGGAGGTGATAATGACGGTAGCATATGACAGTGGACGGATGAGGAGGGCAAGCGGAAGGATCGAAGGTGCGCCATTAATAGGCTCACCTGCTTCGGAAGCGGTAATGGGGGTTTGAGATCCATATGCAGGGCTTATTCAATTCGAGCTTTCACCGTCGGCAGTCTGCGTCGGCTGTAGGTCATCTACTTCCACAGTAGAGACAAAACGAACAGAAAGTAACGATTACAGTTGTCCGAAGAGTATGGAAGCTAGAATTTTTTATGGAGGTGATGCATCGCCCAAAGGGATAATGTTTTAATTTCACATTAATAGAAAATTCTCCTTCGCCCAATTTTCATACTCAACATTTAAAACATTTAATATAATTGCACGATAAGAAATAATTAGAGACATAAAGAGCATAAATTATTCGTGCAAATGATCGGTCCGTCTTATATGATGACCGAACGAAGAGAGTAAACGATCAAACGAGCACCATGTGTTCGCACTATTACGTTAGTACCAAACTACCCAGCAACTACTATCTTGAAAATTAGTGAGTCGCCCAAAATGAGGTACTTCAGTAAGGATGCATAGATCAGAAAGTATTTTGTTTGTCGAATTACAATAATTTACCCTCTAACCGATGAAATAATCCTACCGGACGAAGATGTAACTTCACATTCAGTCTCTACCGAATGAGCGACCGAAGATAATCGAATGACAATGGGTTAGCTAAAGGAATCACGATCGACCGAATGAACTCTAAACAACCAAATTTGGTAGTTACGAATATGAAGTTGTATTCAAGACAATTATAGAAGCATAGCAGCACTGGTATCTGTTATGGGGTCTGAATAAATGATATTCAGTTACAAATATATAAACTTAACAGCTCATTAATTATAGAAACGTTTTCTTTTTAATAGAGACTTATAAATACGAGAATTTTTTTTCAAATCTTCGGTCTCTCTTCCTTTTTTTCATTTGACCAACGCTCTATTTCATAGGTGTGATCCTGATCCTCAAGACAATTTAGGATCCAACAATAACATGTTAATCACTTAAATTTTAAATATTACATTTTAACCGCTCATAATTTTAAATTTAACATTTTAATCCTCCAAAACTTTCACTCATACTTAAATGATGGGAAGAAGAGTGGTTGTAATGAAAAAAGAGGTTAAAAATGTAATATTTAAAGCTTATGCAGTTAAAATATTATATTAAATCTTTGGGGTGGTTGGCATGTAAAAACTCCAAAAAAAAGAAACTATTAAATATTTAGTTAGCTATAATTTTTGCAAAAATATTTGAAAATTTAAAGTGAATCTTAATTTTTAAGTGCTTAAATATCTAATAATTAAATTTCAAATTTTGCAACACTAGCAAGTCATCTTAGCTACGCTTGAAAATAAGAAGGGGCATTTGCACGAAAAATTATTCCATATAGATGCATATGCTGTCCGATCTACACCGTTCATCAGGACAAACATATATTTCTGTAGGCCTCATTTATTATTATTATTTTTAAATAAAAAAAAGACGAACAGTGAAGATCGGACAGCGCATGCATTTGTATGGAATAATTTTTCCATTTGCACACATAGCACATAATTAATATGTTACATATCTCAAACCTAATATTTGATATTTACACACTCAGCACTTTGTAATTTTATATCACATAAAAGACAGCATTATTATTCATTTTCAAAAGTGAAAAACAATTTTTCAATTAGAAGTTCAAAACATCAAAATGTTATGAACTTTAATAATTTGATTTGAAGTTTAATTTCAATATAGATTTTTTAGGAAGATTTACATATACATCACTCAACTCTACTGTATTTACATATCTAACATCTAAAGCTCAATTTTTGCATATTCGCCGCTTTATCTTTGCATGAAAGATGCATTTTATTTTTTATTTAAATTAAAATAGTTATATTTTTAAGTACTATAAAAAATTTGAGTGATATAAATACAAAAAAAAGGTAAAGTTTAGGTGTTAGATATGTAAATACATAAGAATTGTATGGTATGTATGTAAAAGGCCCAAATTTTTAAATAATTTCGTGCACTGCTGATATAATTTAATATGAAGAGCTCATAAAATTCTTATACATGAATTTAAGGGTGAAGCTTATTGAACATATTATTATTTTGGAAGATTTACATATATGCCACTAAATCCCTATGTATTTACATATTTAACCCCTAAGTTTCTATTTTTAGATGCATATCACCTCTACCTAAAAATGAAAATATGTATTTCATTTTTTTAAATGATATGAAAGAATTGGGTGGTCAAAATATAAATAAAAAATGTTTAGGTGTTAGATGACGTAAATACATAGGAATTGGGTGCTATTTATGTAGATGCCCCCGCCAGTGTGCAGCAAGTATAGCTTAGTTGACCCCTGACTGGCAAGACTTTGACCCCATTATGCGTAGAATCCATCTAATCAGACCTAGGGCATTGACCTTGACCAGCTAAACTAAAGCCTATTCAACCTAATCCTAATAGGTTTTCATCAAATAAACCACAATGGACTTGTAATTAGGGTATGTTTGGGGCAGCTGCAGCTTATTTGATAATCTGCTGATAAGCTGATTAAAAATAATCTGCTGATAAGCTAGCTGCGGTGACTATTACAAATTTTTATTTTTTTTGAAAAGCAAGACCGCTGCCAGAAAGCAGCTACCGCATCTAGATAGGTGCGGTGTGAAAACGCTGTTTTCAGTGTTTTGAAAACGCATAAGCTATCAAAACGTAGTTTACCCAAACAGTTCAAGTGCGTTTTCAAAATGTCACCGCACCAAATAAACTGCCTCAAACGGGCCATAAGTTAGCTCTTGAGCTCAATTTATTATATCAAGTTAATTAGTAATTTTTTTAATTTTTGAATTGATTTGCCAAAATGTAAGTCATCATTCATTAGTTCTCTAAATTATTAATTATTATTAAGTGAGATAATTAATTATATTAATTATGATTTAATTATTTAATTTAAGATTGATGAGTAAAATAAATATAATACTACCCTCCAGTCATATAAATCCTTACAACAACAACAAAAAGCCTTAACACCACTTAAGTGGGGTCGGCTACATGAATCATTTTTCTCCACAATGTCCTATTGAGTATCATATTTTCATTTAATTATAATAAATTAAGATAATTTTTTATACAGTATGTTGAAGTTTTTTTAGGTTTGCCTCTGTCTTTCTTAACATAGTCGAATCTATAACATCTACTCTCCTAACCGGATCATCAGCTGGTCGACGTTTAATGCGACCAAACCATCTACGACTACAAATAAATCCTTACATTTCAAAAAACATTGCAAACATTTTACTTGAATTTAATACCCATCTTACCATACAAAATTTCAAGCTCAAACAAACATAAGATTCAGTAAATTTTGATTTACAAGATTTACTAAATCCAACTTGAGTTAAACCCATGGTTTGTTTAGCATTATTCAGCATGAAGCTGGTAATGTTTTGAAAATTTTTCTAAAAGGTCAACCCCTACATTTCAATTCATTGAGTTATGAGGTGCATAGGATTTAAACATTGTGATTTGATTA
Source organism: Phalaenopsis aphrodite (assembly GCA_003013225.1). NCBI lineage: Eukaryota > Viridiplantae > Streptophyta > Magnoliopsida > Asparagales > Orchidaceae > Phalaenopsis > Phalaenopsis aphrodite. The sequence goes on along the minus strand of NEWO01000002.1, from coordinate 8,827,913 downwards.
AATTGGAGCATGTAAGGTAAATGTAGGTGAACCTATAATGAGTTCATTCCATTGTCCCAAATCCATCATACATCCCGGGTGGTCATGGATCCTTACCTATTTTAGTCAAATTCATGTCAACCCTCGATACACGATAGACCAGAGAAGACGAACTATGGTTTTCAAATGAGTTTATCAACAAGGCATTGTCTTCCCAACCTATCAAAACAACTTAAATCATATGAGAAAACATCACATTTTGCTACAATTAAACTAACAAATGCTTGAAAACTGATTATAATCAAACTCTACAAAGAACCATTGATACAAAATTGAAACAAAAAATATTTATTCTTTCCATATAACTTAAAAATAAATAAATAAATAAGTGTTAGTAGTAAGTTCACCTCACATAATTCTACTGTTCAAAGAGTCCCTTAACGTAGACCATACCCTTCTCACTGAGCTGCAGCTCCTTCCTCATCTGCTCCAACTGCTGATCATCCCCACGCACAATTATCTCAGAAAGCTTTCCATCATCGCCTACTAAAATCTTCACTTTTATCTCCTCTTTCCTTGATGCCCGTTGCCAGTAATAGACTCCCCTGATACATAAACAGTCAATCAGCCATTAAGGAGCTTTACAGAAAGCTTCAACGGGAAAGAGAATGATTAGCAGACAAAGACTTCTATTTCAAATGATATATTCTTTGGTTCTTCAGAATGAGATCACTGGTTCATGTCTGATGTAAATTAAGGTTTAATAAAGAAAAATTTACATACATACGCCTTTATTTTTATGTATTTACATATCTAACATCTAAATGTCAATTTTTTATACATGCCACCTTAGCTATGCATGAAAATATGTATTTCGCTTTATATAAAGTAAAATCGTGGCATTTTCTTATGTGGTATGAAAAGTAGAGTTTTCGTGTTAGATTATGTAAATAGATAGGAATTGGATGATCCGTATGATGTAGTGCACTGTTGGTTTTAGTAATGGCCATTGCTACAAATGAAATTTAGTAATTCAGGTAACTCCAAATCTAATAAATCTTACAAGGATTAAATCAAAAACTAGTTAGCATTACAATTAATAAATATTATTAAATCCCAATGAATTGCTCGGCTATTTGTATTATAATTTAAAATCTAGTAAATATCATGAATAATGTGAAAAAAAAGTAAATTTTATTAAACACTTGAGAGTATTATAAATATATTTTTAAAAAAAAATAAATTTTTTCTTTGAACCATCACATTGTGATAATTTTGGTTGCACAAAATTATTTTCACCACTAAAACATACAAAAACCAGCAAGAAGATTCAACTAAATAGAATTATCGCTGTTCCTCGAAAGGAAAAGCTAAGTTGCAAGAAATTTGCTCCAACAAATCCTTAAATCTTAGCCAGAGCAAATTTCTATCTTGATGCCCACCATAAAAATTGAATTTTTGGTTTCACATATGTAAATAAATAAGAATTGAATGGTATGATGTAAATCTTCCTTGAAATGAATAGATAAATGAGTACAAGAAAGAAGGCATACGCAAGAGGGCTAAGCGCCATGAGCCAGAACCAGTCATTGCCTCCCTCAGGAACCGCAATAGAGAGGACGAGACCTACGCTTGCAAGGCTAATGCAGGTGCAGAAAGTGAGCAGCGCTGCCTGCCCTCTGCTGGGCACCATCATTCCTTCAAACCTTTCGTCGAACACATTGCAGGCATGATTTTTGTTAGCCACTAAACATTTTGGAGAAGTAAAGCGAGGACGAAAGAGAAAGAGAGAGATACGTAATGGTGTCGCTTCGATCAGAGACTGTAAAATTATTGCGAGTGAAGAACGAGAGGATCTCCCCAGCCACTTGATTCGGCCTAGTAGCTCCTTCTTTCACAAAATTCTTCTGCACTATCTGAAATTTTCTAAACGAAGGGAAATAAGATCGGAAGTAAATCAACAAAAGGAGCTCCAAACCTGCGAATAATTCAATGAAATCTAGAATTGAGAGGAAGGGTTCGATGAAGATGACCTTGGATTTAACCGAGCGCTTGATAAGTGACCAAAGGCCTGGAACTGAAATGACGAAAAGCCCTAGGGACGTATAATAGCTCGCCGGAGAGTACGACGCCTCCCCGACGCCGGAAACCGCCACCTCCGCCGCCGGAGCCATGGAGCCGTCGAGCAGAAAGGGGACTCCGTGGAGAAGGGAATACGGAACTATTGCAGACCTCGGCCGTTGCAGGTGAAGACATGGACGGGATAGGAACAGGCTGGAGCGTAGCCGGACTGAAGGGTAGGCGGGCAACGCCGGCGAGGAAAGAATCGACGCCATTATTGGGTGGCTCTCAGTTCAGAATTCAGATACAGAGAGAAGAAAAATATAAATATTATCACATTTCATGATTTCGGGCCTGGGCACATTTACATACATACCACACAATTCTTATTGATTTATATAAATAATCCCTAAACTATCACATTTACATACATAAAACCCAATGCATATGATTTAGAGGTGCATATTATATGATTTCACTATAGCACTTAATTATTTGAATGTAAAATAATATTTTTCATAGAAAGAAATGCACTTTTAAATAATTAAAAAAAATATTCCATAAAAGGTTTTTGGTCAAGTTATGGTTTTAGTTTATTGGATTAATTTTAACTTGGATATATATTCTTAGCCATGGAGAGGAGAGATCGAGTTGAAGAGATTGCTCGTTGTCCGGGAATAGCTCGTGATAGGCTCGTTAAATAGCTCGAGTTTGAACCATTTGTTCAGCTAGCCAAACACGAACAAGTTTTTTTGAACTTGAATTACAAATCTTTTACGAGTCTACCCGTTATAGCTCAAAATAAGCAAATTATATAAATATGTTCTCTTCTTTTTAATTGTGTATGAATAATGAATCCAAAACTTAGCATATATTTTCATAATTAATTTTAACGAGCTAATTTTGAGCCGAACTCTGTTGAGGAAGGTGGAGACTCGGTCCACTTCCTATTACGACAGATTCTTTGATAAATTGATTCTAATTTATCTGCTCTTAATTCTTTTTCCTTATGTATTTTATTCCCTGCCATAGCTTGATGATTCCCAATCTTTATTTAAAGCAGTTGTCTTCTATTGACAGGAAGAATTAAGGAAAACTTAATTAATTAAGTTTTACCAGATTAATTTCCCGCCCCTCCTGTTATAAAGAAAAAGGCAATGAATTTGATAACTTGCCTTAATGAGTTGTATATGGGTCATTAAAGCATGATTCCATGGAATCATGAAATTAAGGGCTACCAAAATAAGCTAGATACTGTGAAGCTTTAAAAGGGGCTCTGATTACAGGAATGGGAATGACTCTCCAAACAGTTTAAAGTTATCTTTTCTTCTTCTTGGTGTGACTCTCGGTTTAGAGAGATAGAAGGTGAGAGAAAGAGAGAGAGAGAATTCTTTCTTGTAAGTCGACGTGGTCGACGGTGTAATCCTCAAAGCTAATAAAATCCTCTGTAGCTCCGTGGACGTAGGCAATTTGCCGAACCACGTAAATCTTGTGTCGTTTTTTCTAGATCTATTTTTCGCTTTATTTGCAGTCGTTTTCATAACAATTGGTATCAGAGCTTTGGTTCGA
>NEWO01000002.1:8798337-8816433 GCA_003013225.1 Phalaenopsis aphrodite | reverse complement strand
GTATGTGGAGGTTTAGGCATAGAAATCACAAAAAAGGTTAAGTAGAGTATTATTATAAAATGATTGAAATTAGTTAGACAAGGTAATGCAACTAAAAGCTAATAAAAAAATATTAGCATAAAATAGTTTTAGCATCATGGAGTAAACAACAATATTAAGAGATGCGAGGAATTCATAGCACTAACCTGAAATAGTTAGAATAAGAAGGATAATAATAATGATCATATGAACAGTGATTACAACACTTCAGTTTTCTACTTCTATCCAGCTGTAACGTTCGAGCATTTCAACAAAAAAAGAATCATAAAGCAAGAGAGAGAAAAGGTTTAGCTAACCGGTAGTACTTTGCTTAGTAATTAGGAATGTAGACTATTTGAAATCAGTAATTATCTATGACTAGGGCTGTCAAAACAGCACACCGTTCACGAAAAGCTCGTGCTCGGTTCGGTAAGTAGTTTGTGTTTAATTCGTTTGTTAAACAAGTGACCCGAACACAAACAAGTTTTTTTAGTTCGAATTTTAAACAAGTCAAACATGAACAAGAAGTTGTTCGATCGTGTTTAGTTCGAAATAAATAAATAATTAAAACATAATATAATTATAATTTTTTTATATGATAGTTTTGTGATATATTAAAAAGAAAATTTTAAATTTTAAAGTTTATTAAATTATTATAAAAAAAAATTCCTGAACTATCTGAAATTGATCTCAACCTTGGATCAATCTAAAATCCTAAATTATATTCCTATTAAACCACTCACTGTTTAAGCCTAAAATAAACATGAATCTACTTTGGCGAGGGCGAGCGTGCAACTATGCGGGACCGTGAGACATCGAGATCTACTTTCTATCCTTTCCATCCCGAGAGATCTAGTTTCTTTCCTTTCCATCCCGAGAGATCTACTTTCTTTCCTTTCCATCCCGAGAGATCTACTTTCATTTTGTTGTCGTCCCGAGGGAATGAAAGTCATGCAGCTTTCTAAGGTTTCTCACTTTCTCTGGTTGCCTTCCTCTTGATGGCTAGTCATTTAGAGATTAGGCTATTTGATGCTTTGTTTTTTTATTTTAAGTGATGTTTTCTTTTTTATGGTTCTTCACTTTCTTCGGTTGTTGATGACTTCTAAGTTCTAACGATTTTATATTTGGAAATTATGTTTTTTTTTTTTTTGCGTTCCTTAAACGTGTCGCTTCTTAATTCTTTCTACCTTCCTTCAAGTTCCAACGATTGAATGGTTTTATGTTATGCAAATTTTTTTTATATATTATATTGTATGCAAATATAACATATAAAAAATACAAAATAAATGAATCAGGGATACTTTATTGTCTGCAAGCTTCTGATTCTCGTGCTTCAGTTTCTGCTCGTATTCTATGGTTTTTTACAAATGAAATCCCACACTCTAATTTTTCTCATTTTTCTAAACCTTTTCGTATTTTTTCACTTACATAAACACCATATTTTCGGGCTTGTAGTTGTATTTTTGATTATATACATTTCATTATAAAGATACGACACTTCATTGTTCTGCAAATGCAGAAATGTTGCAATTATCTACATGCAGTTCGCCAAAAAATAATAGCGATCTCAATGGCTAAGTTTTATTACTTGATTTGCATTTAGAGATTCGACATATCACTAGTTTGATTGATGGAAGAAACATGTGTGGAAAATAGTTATATTATGCAGGCAAAACCTCCCATTTTAGAAGCTTGTCAGTCTACATAAGAATGATGGCAGCTTGATGGGAACAATACATTACAGGAACTAATACATATAAACTAGGCTATTTCAGATTGAAGATGTCATTATTCATTAGCAAGTTGTTTTATTAAACTAACAACAAATATCTGGCAATTTGTTTAATTATACTTCTGTTCCTATAGAAGATTATAATATCTGGTAAATATTTGGCATTGATCTATAACTGGCATGACACAATCTTGTGCAATCATATAGAAGATTATGATTATTAAAGAGACTGTGATGATATATAAGTTAATCATCTATGCTAAAGTTAGTATAACTTAATTACATGATGCAACCCCTCTATATGAATTAGATACATTTAAAGTTGCTATGTCATAATAAAATTAAGCAATCGTTTAGGCCCCATTAGATGAATACAAAAATTCTAAAATTAGTATGGCAATTTCATTAAGCAACCACCCTTTAGATTAATGTTGAAAAATCTAAAGAATAATGACATAATCACATTATAGAACTTTTTAGATTGTAGTCGAAATTAACATTTAATCTTAATTCCGAGCCTTAATATCATGATAATTCATATGTGATTGATTTTTTTCCATGTTGAGCTTTATTGTTTAATCTCTTGAAAATGTTGCATAATATTTCATCTCAATATGTTAGAGTTTGTGTTATCGTATCTTTATTTATTTACCATTTCATATAATAGAAATATTTGTATGAATTTTTTTTTTTTTTTGTGCTTTCAATTGCTTGTGAATACTTGAAAACTTGAATTATAATCTATTGAGAAGCCCTTACTTTTGAGGCTAACTGATACTTCAATAAGTCCCTACTTGGTAGCTCCCTAGTAGAGATTATTAGAACTTTTTTTATGGAAATTGGATGGTTTGGAAAGCCTATTTTGCTTGTTGTCTATTGACTAATTGATACTTCAATGCATCCTGTTGGTTGTTGTCTGTTGGTTGTTGGTTGTTGGTTGTTGGCTGTTGGCTCAGGAATTGTTATTGGCTTCATTGCTATTTTTTGTTGTGATTTTATACCTTTGGTGTTGTTTTAGTTTTGTATTTGAGTCGTTCAGTTCTTTCTCTACTAATTCAGTAATTTGGCTATGGTCATCTTATCTCACATAATGTTTGATTCAACTAAAATGTGGTTATAAATGTTACATAAATTTACCGCGCATGCATAAAAGATGTAAATTTTCTTTGCTCGCATCATTCTTCATAAAAATTTTAACTTATAGTTATTGTAAGCAATATCAAAGAATCATAATTTTTTTTTTCTTTGAGAGCATATTTATTTGCCTTGATAACACTGTCTACCTTATTCTACTGCTAAGTCTCCTTCTATAGAATAGATTCCTAGATTTCATAAACTTCTATAGTAATCAATGCTCCATGTTGATTGTTGTCAATTGAATGTTGGCTGTTGGTTGTTGGCTCAAGAATTATCATAAGGCTTCATTGTTGTTTTTTGTTATGGTTTTGGAACTTTGGTTTTGTTTTTTGTTTTGTATTGGTGTTCTTTGATTTTTTCTGTACTAATTCAGTAATTTAGCTATAGTCAAATTCAAGATTAGCTGGCTTTCTATTTCAGTTTTCATTGCTTCTGCCGTAGTTATTAGATTTTCTTATTTTTGTCAGATTTGTTGATTTGTTCATGTATCTCTTGATCTTTCCGCAATTGTGGAGTATTTTTGGTTAAGCACTGATGTTTTCTAACATTATCATTAAAATTCAATCATGCTTATACATGTTTGAAGCAAAATATTTATAGTATTTGGAAGGGATTTTAATGTCTTTCGTCAGGTAAGTTCTGAGCTAATTTTTATTTTCATTTTCATTTTCTTGCTATTATTGTTTCTCTTTTTGTGCCTCTTTTATTATTGACGTGTTTTAATGTTGCTCAAAACTTTCTTTTATCCAACTCTATTTTTTTCTCAGAGTTATCAGGTAATTTTACATGCATACTACTCGATTCTTATATTATTGAGCCAAATCAACCACTTGAGGTGTGATCAATTTCATTTCTTAATGAGACACTGATTTATTTTAACAACTAAACCTTCATATTTGACACAATTCTTATGTATTTACAATTTCACATATCTAACACCAAAACTTTCATATCTACATGCATAACACCTTTCTCACATGTTTTTTTATTAAATTTTACAGATATATTAAAACTATGTAAAAAAAGAATTTGAAGAAATGAAGATCGGGATTTGGAAGATATAAATAAAATATTGAATGTATTTTTTATAAATATGTAATGTAATTGTAAATTTTTAATTTATTAGTTATTTGTTTTATAATAATAATTTGTAGAGATTGGAGCTTCAAATTTATATTAAATCTATTTCTATAATTTGTAATAATATGGTTGAAGAACTAATTTTTTTTCTAGAATGATGTAAGATTTTTTTTCTGTAAATTTTTTAATAAATGATTGAATTTATTATTTTTTTATTTTTTTAGCTTATTTCAAACCGAACACGAGCGACTTGAACAATTTAAACAAATCAAACAGCACGAACAATTTAAAAAATTCAAATTAAATTCAAACAAATTGAATCAAACATGAACAGATATTTCACGAACAATTTCAAACACAAGCTTATTTCAAACATATACAATTTCAAATGAACCAAACACAAACAAGAGCTTTGTTCACTCATGTTCGGTTGATCTACACCCCTATCTATGAATAATAATTTTAATTGGAACAATTATAGTAAAAAGCCAATTGGTTCGACAAAGAGGGTTCAAAAGTTCTATTTTTTTATTGAGAATAGTTTTAATATCAGGCCAAATGCATATAGCTATAAGAAAAACTTTGTTTCTAGTCTTGCATCCTACTTCAAAACCTATAAGCTACTTCTAGTTCTTCATCCTAAGATTCACGCTTTCAAATAAGCCCATTAGAACAAAGCGAGCAATGTAAATGTCGGTTGTGCGCTGATTGGGATCTGTGCATCCTACTTCAAAAGCTCTATGCTACTTCTAGTTCTTCATCCTAAGATTCAGGCTTTCTAATAAGCCCATTAGAACAAAGCGAGCAATGTGAATGTGGGTTGTGCGCTGATTAGGATCTATGCATATATAGTGATATGTACTATTAAATGAACTTTTTATGATCTCCGTCGTGATTTTTAATCATCCTTTACTTTCATATGCTCCTTTGAGGCAGATAATGATCTCATTCAGAATCATGTACAAAATGTTTGCTCCTTAAATCAACAAAAGTAGGGATGGTTCAATGCAACCTATTCAATAGCAAATATTAAAAACATGTAAATGCCAAGAACAAAATATGAAGTTTTAGTTAGAATATACTTTATGTTACATTACAAATTATTCTTGAATTTGAATAAATTGCATCTCCATGTCAAAGGACTCAAAGGGTTACTGAACGTTAGAAAAATAACATGAATGAGATACGTGGTTATCAAGTTATGCATGGTAACAGCTTTAGTAAATTCTGTAAATCCAAATTTACTAAATCCTACCAAAAATAGGATTTATGGGATACGGGATTTAAAGCAAAACTGAGAAGAAATAAAAAAGATTCTAGATTTACTAAATCCAAGAATTAATAGTGATTTTTCTGTCTGGCGAGACTTAAAAGTTAAATCCCATTTAAATTCATTATCATACAGTCCCTTAGATTTGCAAACTATGCAAGAAAACATAACTCAAACAAAACATTGTTGTGTATTACCGAAACTGTTCGTCATAAGCATTGGATGATGAGATCGCCTTCTGAAAGATCTGTCATAATAAGATAGAAAAAGCAACATTAAAATTATAAAACGGGATAACGAAGGCATGCACATGTCCGTGTAAATGCAAGCATACATGTAACGAGTTCAAAATTTAAAATCCAGAAGCTCTAATATCTAAGAAAAGAATAAATACACAACATAAGAAATCTAAAATTACCGTTGGATTGCTGGTGACACCCCTGACCCCATTAGCTATGAGTGGCAGAAGATCTGTAACAGGACGGCAGAGATTATCATACCATGGAGACTGTCGTTGGCTTTCATAAAGGTCATGGAGGGTCGTTCTCTTCGTCGTGGATCCATTTCCATCTTGAGAACACTTTACACTGCTTTGCAAATTCAATTACAAGAACAAATTATCCATCAGAAGAAAAAAAATTTCAACTTTCTCAGAGCAATAGTAATGCAACGCCCAGATTAAAAGANCCATCAGAAGAAAAAAAATTTCAACTTTCTCAGAGCAATAGTAATGCAACGCCCAGATTAAAAGAGAAAAAAGAAGCAAAGAGTGAGACCAACATCCTCACACAACACACTGGTCTAACCAGTGCAAAACTTTCTAGTAAAGAATGGGGATATAGATATAACTTTTAGAATCAAAGATAAGTGGTTAAAATGGAGAATCTCCTTACTTTTGCAAAAAAAGAATATTTTCAGCCCGTAGAAATGTAAAAGTTAGAGATAAATTGAGAATGCTAAAACGGATAGAAGGAAAAACTTCATAGTGAAAATTGAGAATGGATAAGTTTGACAGAGTAGAAATGGCACTTATTGAATATAAGACAATTAAAAATAAACTTGATGATTAAAAAGTATAAAACTAAGAGTAGAAAATATGATAATAAGGTGAATACACAAAATAAATGTCAAACAGTTATAAAGCAAAATGGTTAAATTAAAGCTATTTTGGATAAAATTTGAGCAAGAGGATTTGTACACAATAAGTTTTAGACCGCATTGCACTCAACAAGAGCAAATGGACGGTGAGGATTTATTAAGCAGGCCCAACTTAGCATAGAACTATTGATGATGATGATGATGAATTACTTTCTCATTTACACATTATTCCAATCAACAGAAAAAATGAAATTTCCCCAAAAACATTCTTCAATGACAAAGTTATTAATTTAATGAAGGGGAATTTACATACATACCACCCAGTTCCTATTTATTTACATATCTAACCCCTAAATTTTAGAGTTTACATTTAAACCATCCAATCCTTCATATTACATCAAAAAATACCACTATTTTAGCTTTTAGAAGGTGAAATACACCTTTTTATGCATAGGCGAGGTAGCATATATATGTAAAAATTGAATTTTAGGTGTTAGATATGTAAATACATGATATTTAAGTGGTGTGAATATAAATCATCCTTTAATGAAACCTCAAGCTTCGAGGAATTGCATTATTTGGGCATTTAGATCCATCATTAGCTTTAGCCATGATATAGCATCAGCATGCTCCAAATTTTAACATAAGGAAACCAATACAGATATTTGGCATCTTCTACTCATCATATCAAAGGTGACAGTCGACAGATCCATTACTAGAAAGCTAAGAAAAACATGAATCTCAGTAATTTGCTCCCTCAAAACGTACCCATAACTAACTTTGCACTCCAAACCTTCCAAATCTAACTGACATGCATAGCTGCTTCTACCTTAGCGTCACGCGGCGGTCCAATCCAAGGCCAATAATCGTCCCAAAAAAAATGCACTTTTCTACAAACCCTAATTATGCATCATCATCATTGAAATTGTCTAATTTTCCACCTGATGCGCTTAATCATCGCAATATAAAGACTCGAAAAAAAAAGGTTCTTTTACGGAGCATCGGGCCAGAAACATAGAACATGATATAAAAAAACAGGAATATAACAACAAGATAGACGCACGTCAAGGAGAATCCCCCGGCGCGATTTCCGCGTACAGAAAGGCTCAGAGAAGAAGCGCGCCGCTCGATCGGAGACCGCGATCGGAAGCCGATAGAAAGCTTCGGCTCCGACGATCGGGATGTCAGGGAAAAGGGCCCGGCTACGCCGGCAAAACTGGAGCAGGCGAGCTTGGACACCGAAGCCATAGTTAACAGAGAAGAAGGAGAATTTCAGGGCTTCGGGAGAAAAAGGGGAATGAAATATTGACAGGAGAGGTTGGGCTGTTGGGAGGGTTGGTGAGAGTCTCACCAAACCCAATTCATAAGTAATTACATATCGAACAACAAAATTTTAAATTTTACATTCATGCATCTTACCTAGACATATATTTCATTTTTTTTAATTAAAATGATAGTATTTTGTTTGTGATGTAAAAGATTTGAGTGATATAATTGTAGTAAATTAAAGTTTAGGAGCAATGAAGTGAGTTTGAAGTTTTCCGGTATCTTAAGAAAAATATGATCTCTCACATTGAATTTTCTTTCTTTGTGCTTTGAGTCGACGTACTTTTTCTGATGGATATAGGATGCACGTAATCGATCTCGAATCTAATGAACATTCTCGGTAGCTTGATTCAGCAAGGTCGAATATTCATCTTTCACCAACCTCGAACCAGTATAAGGGGGACGGACACTTCCTACCATAAAAGTGCCTCATATGATATCATTTCAATACTAATAAAAAAGATATTATTATAAGCAAACTTCAACAACATAATATAATCCTCTTAGCTATCTGAAGTCCAAAATGGAAGCTCTCAGCAAGTCTTCTAATGTTTGAATGGTGCGCTCCGACGATCCGACTGTTCGAGGATGAGAAGCAGTATTTAAGTCCATGTGGTAACTATTTTTGATGCAACACATGTACATAATGTCTTCTTAAGCATTGAGATGCATTTTATGGTCTCTATTGAAGTCCAAGGTTAATGTCCTGCTCATATTCAGACCTTCAAGGTTCACACGTAGCTCGAAATCCCCTCCGACATATATTTTTGAAGATCCACCCTTGTGGGGGTCTAGTGTGCCCACACATGGATTGGGCGCGGCCACACCCAACCCCGAGCGTGACCATGCTCAAGGCCTCATGTGCCAAATCTGTAAACTCCCAAAAAGCCCTCAGGGCCTCAAATGGCTTGACTACCCCTAAATGAGGTGTGACCACACCACCCAAACAGAGAGCCCGATGTAATTACATCGGGGCTCTGGCGTGACGACGCCCAAATCCATGAAGGCGCTCAAAGCCCTCAAGCAGGATGACCACGTGCGAGGGTGGTATGACCACACCACCTAAACAGAGAGCCCAACATAATAAAGTCGGGTCTCGAGCGTGAAAATGACATGTCATCTGTCTTTTCGATTTTTGTTATCGGCAGCTACGCCAACCCTGTCGAAAACCACTTGAAAGTGCTTGTTTAAGGAATGTTTAGAGAATAATTAGCAGGGGAGAAGCTTGAATGGCCATGTGTCCATCCTTTGGATACTTTGAGCTCTTAGAGGAGGAGAAAGGCATGCAAAACCTATGGAAAGGGGAGGAGCAACCAAGGCAAGGGATTCATCCCCATTCTCTTCCATTCTGGCTAGGGCATTTGTTGTGTGTGTGTGCTTCTTCTTCCCCAGGTGTGTGAGAGCTATTTTTTAGAGAGGGCTTCCCTTAAAGATCTTGGAGCTGTCCCTTGGAAAAACTCTTGGAGAAAGAAAACTTGGAGAGTGATCCTTCATCCTCCTCAAGGAAAATCTCAAGAAGTTGGCCCTCTTCCAACTTATCCTTCTTCTTCATTTCTCTTCCTCTCCAACAACTTTTTGTAGTTCAAGTCTAGGAGAACTTCATCCTAGCTTGTGAAGAGAAACATTGCCTGAGCTTCATCGAAACTTCATTGAAACTTCACCGAAAGCCCAGAACTCTGCTAGAATCTTGCTAGACTCTCGTTTGGAGGAGAGCTTCTTCATTCTTTAGAGACGGAGTGGAGCCGACCTCCCTGAAACTTCACCATCTCTCTTATGATGAGGAGAGCTTCTTCCGAAACGAAGTTTGGACTTCAATAAACCACCGCGGTGGTGAGGTTCCTTAAGCTTTTACAATTTCCATTATTAGGGCCCCTAGGCCTGGATGTTAGAGGAGCTAAGTTAGGTTTGTTTGTGTCTGGAGGATAACTTTTATGATTAGGAGCCTTTGAGCCCCCCTTACGAATCCTCGAGCAAAACCTACCCATTTTTCCTTTTTAGAACACAAATCTGAAAAGCGGGATTGCACTAATCCCGTCATTTGTATTGGTGGTTTCATTGGAGTGGACGTTTGAAACCAATTAATTGAGAAAATGAAGACATTCCTTTGGTCTTTCACCCCTCAGTCGTGGGGAATTCTCCTTGCTAGAGTTTATCCACCCCATGCCGTGCAAATGGAGGTGGTTGTCATTGTTGCTTTGCGCAATATGACATTGGTACACCTCTCCATCCATTGCTTACCCTAAGTAACCCATGAGATCGTTAGGATGAGTTTGCCTTCATCATCGAGCATGATCGGTTCTCCACTATGTGCATGTCTCCATACTCACATTGAGTGCCCTGCATGAATTTTAATATTACATTAAAAATGCAATTATTATAACCGGTTCGATCAATAGGTCTCCACCGACCCGATCAAATTGGTCCGTCAATTTTGGTCGTCTTATCCAATCGACCGCCACTAGTATGATTGATCTGACCGACAATTACGTTGGCTCGATCAACCACATTTAACGATTTGAACGATCGGCCTCCACTGGCCTCATCACCTCGATTGACTCTTCTATTCAGCTCATCTGATTGGTCGTCATCAGTCTGATCAGTTCAAATGACTCTTCTTTTTCGATCAGTCACTTACGTTGGGTCAACTCACCGCATCTATAGATTTGAATGATCGACATTCATCAGCCCAATCAACTTGATTGACTCTTCTAGTCGGCTCATATGACCGGCCCGATCGACTGTCTTTGTCAACTTGATCAATCGACAGTCATCGGCTTGATCGGATCAACCAAATCCACTTGTATGTTGTATCATTGCATGTTTGTCTCGTGTTGCTTACGTGATCACATCTCACACCACACACCTTATCGTGCATTTATAAGCATATGCCCTTATATGCTCATGAAGGATGTTTATGTTCCACTTTGGCATTACCTTTTGTGCCTATCTTGTGACATCTCTGTGTCATGATGCGTCAACCACTTTGTGTGTTTGCACTTACACACTAGCATCCTTGCATGATTAATTTCATGATGCATTTGCATGCCATACATTTGGGTTTGTATTCTCACACACCATCCCTCACATTCACACACCATGTTAACGGATCGCTCGACACCGAGTTGACCCATCATGTAATTTCCTTCAATAGGATTTCACTTTCTACAACGCCTCTCTTGATTGTTGTAGGCACCACATCGGGTCACTGCTCCACAATACACCCACCCTCCGGGTCCAGGCTCAACGGTACATCCAACCTTCCGGGTCACTATCTCCACGACACACTCACCCTCCGTGTCACTATCTTCATGCACACCCACCCTCCGGGTCACTGTCTCGACAACACACTCACCCTCGGTTCACTGTCTCAACGACACACCTACCCTTCGGGTCACTGTCTTTATGACACATCCACCCTCTGAGTCACTGCTGCCACGATACACCCACCCCTTTGGGTAATTGTCTCCACAAAAAATCCACAATCTCAGTCATTGTTTCCATGACACACTCATCCCTTATGTCTCTATTTCCAAAACACACCCATTCATCAAGTCGTTGCCTCCATGACACACCTCCATCCGCCAAGTCACTGTCCCGACAACACACCCACCTTATGGGTTACTTTCTCCACGACCCACTCGCCCTCTAGGTCATTGCTTCTGCGACACACCCATTCTCTGAGTCATTGTCATCACAACACACTCATCTTTACCTGTATTCTATGTTTTGCATGCATCACTCAACACTTGTTGGTGCATCCGTCTTTAGTGTACACACTATATACTAGCGGTAAATGTTTGTCATCTTTCGATCACTTTGCATTTGCATGTGTGTTTTTCTTATCGTCTTTATAATTAAATTGGCTCATTAGCTGAGTGAATCCCCATTAGTCATGACGCATCTGCTAGTATTTCTCACAAGAATGTCTTGGTGGGCAATACTAGCTATCACACCATGATTAGCACACACATGTTGTTATGAGATTCAAAGGGGTCTAATAGGTGTCATTTAGGCATTTATTTCCTAAGAACTATATTAAAAGTTAAAAAATATATATTTTTTTTATTACACATGCATCATACTTTCAAAATCTATTTTGATGCTACTTGCATACTTAGCTTAAACTGAAAGTGAGGTCAATTTTTCGAAAAGCTTTTCAAAACCTGCATCTAGTAGCACCTCCTAGAATCCTTGGATCCTTAAGACGGAGCCGGTGACAGCGACCCCATCAAAACATACGTTAGCCTGGTGGCATAACCACAAACTCACTTAAATATTGGTTATTACACAATGTTCTTTGGTGTGCTAAGCTAAGGATTAGAATGCTATGTTGTCTTTTTTTTGATGTCGTGACTATAGTTTTTTATTGGTTTGATTTTTCTAGCCAGACATCATCTTTTGTGCTTTTGGCGTGCTTGCTTGTTTACTGTTTTTATATGCATAGTGATATATTAGTTGGGTCTTCTTGTAGGGAGTCATGCCTAAAATACACACCTTACGTGTAACAGAGAGGAGCAATGTAATGATTAAGACTAGTTCTTTTCTGCAGGCGCTGCATAGCTGCACCCTTCAGGCATATGTGTTGTATGTTTGTTGGTTTTCCCACAAATTTTGTTTTCATGCAAGTCGAATCATTTTCTCTTTTTTATGTACTTTTAGAATCCTTAAAAGAGTCTTGTATTAGAAATAAGGTACTAACACAAGTTTTGAGGCGCCAGGCAGGCTAAATCGTGTGATGGAGATCAGAAGCTGTTTGTTTGTGTCTCATACATTAATTCTATATCATATTGATATATAAAATTAGGACCAAATGTGTACTTATGCGGTGTCTGTCCATCTTTTTCTGTTTTTGAGATATGTCGCCGACCTAGAGACACCGACCTCTTATTATTTTATATTTATCATGTTAAATTGTCTTTCTTATATGCTTGCAGGTTTAGATTAGCTTCACTTATATTAGATTGTGTTTTTTTCTAGGAATCCAGCGGATCATTTAGGCTTTCTAGGACCTAAATTATAAAATTTTTGAACGAAATCCTAATAAAAATTTCAAAACTAATTAAAATTTAGGATTGAAAGATTCAACACTTTTAAAACCTTCTTTTACTTTCCTGCATGACCTTTGGGCTAGTTTTAAAATGGGTTACATTCATGAACATATCCTGAGTCACACTAATTGGGCCTCCATATTAGGACTTGAATAGATAACTGCATCATTTTGCATGTCCCGAGTAGAAGTCCCCCATGCTTCTCCAACCCGACTGACTCATATGGTGAGTAAGTCTTATTGTTGGGAGTGTATCTGACTTTGTAGTTGATCCCATCTTTTCCTTCCTTTCCAGCGGTGTCATTGCCATTTTGACGGGTATAAGTCTCACATTTCAAAGCTCCACCTGATAGTCATAGAATAGAGTTTTGTTTCTTTGACCTTAGGGCTATTGAGGTACTCATGGACGAAACAATTCATGAATTACTAATCAAGGATCTCTGGACGGGTTGGTTGACTACTTTCACGGCTAGGTAGAATTACGGTCCTAGTAGCTTAGGATGACGGGTCGATGGTGTCTCGACCTTAGCTACCTCTACCTGTTAGGGATTACTCATCCCTTCCTTTGACTAAACCCTTCGAGCCATGTAGCTCTCTTTTGACGCTTCGTTGATGTCGTCGCATAGGCCCCAATTGCAGATAGGTCGCAGTGTATTTGGGATACAGTGATTCACTCTCTACTCTTATGACCCAGTTTGGCCTTGGAAGCAAAGTGTGGACCCAATGTGATGACCCGATTATTTTGTAGGCTCTAGTCGATTGATAAGCCGCCATTCATATGGGATCGAGAAAGGCTTACTCTTTGCTCGTGTGAATCAACACGGGCTTTGATGGAATTGGAGCGTTCCTGTAAGAAAACCATCATTTGTGCCCCTTTACTAGTTATTATACAAATGTAAGCAGATTCCTTTTATCAAAAGTTTTCATGGTCACCTCCCAAGATGTAATTAACCAAAGGAATATGTCACTTTGGGAATTGCTCTTGACCTCAAAACAAGCAAAAAAAACTTGAATGCTTGGTTGTGGGTTTTTTCGTAGGTCTTCTTCGGGCATAAGTTTCTAAAGCATTTTTGACCCGATCTCATTTTGGGCGTACGCTCTTGGGCTATGAAGCAAATGTTTCTTGATAAATTTCTTTGCATCTTTTTTTCGTTTTTATTCATTGTCTTATATCCCTTCTTCTCCATTTCCTTTCTTCTCCAGATAATTCATATGATCCGAAAGAGATATTTACTCAAAAAAGAGAACTATACAATCATAGATAAGCTTACGACTACTTAAAAAATAACAGAGAAAAGTAACAAAAACATTCAAAATTTGTGCCCCTTGCTTATTGCACTTGCTTCCATAGTTTGAATTTAAACCTTCCATCTTTATTTGATACAATGGCGATTAGAATTCCATGCAGTCGAACATTGTTATTTATGTAGATCTTGGTTAATTTATCCACGAAATAAGTTTGTTTGTGTTGAATCTCAATTTGCTCATGAATCACACCTCAAGGGTTTAAGCATTAGAAAGAGATAGATAGATAGAGAGAGAGAGAGAGAGAGAGAAGTAAATGCTAAATGAATAATAAAATGCTTTTTCTATTACCCCATTCTCATAAAATGAGATTCTTTTTTTATAGGGGAGAGGGTATAACATGTGATATTACATTTCTACCCATACTTTAATGGGGGCATTACAGGAAATTCTAGTTATTTTACATGTGTGAGCCTATTGCTCAACGGACCTATGACTGGGTCCGTTAGGCTAGCATGAAATTGGCTTGATAAGGTCGGATCAGTCAGCTAAACTTGGTTGATGCGACCAATCGGCTGAATTTGACTAGCTTCGTGTTGGCATGACTTTCTCGATCAGCTAAACTTTGTCGAACAGGTGGTGTAATCTGGTATCGACCATTGATTTCTTTCAAGGATGACAAGCTTCCATCGGTAGAATAATACTAGATTATTGAGTAGAAGATGTATCACTGTAACTTGATAAAATAGCCCATTCTTTGATGAGGGGGTTCTTTTGGATGATTTTGTGAGGCTTGGTTATATAGCCATTTTGGGTCCTTGATGAGGAATCATTTAGGTTGTTTGTGGGATAATAGGTGATGCAGAGGAACTAGTTTCTTTCCTCGATTTGTGTCTGTCGATAAGTTGCTCGATGTTTTTTTCATTCAGTTTTCTTATAGCGGTGGGCTCAAACTTCTATGTCATTTTAGCCTAGGTTTGGGTTATTCAGTAGCCTTTGTGATTCAGTCAGTTTTGACCTTGCTTGCTTTGGCTCGGATGGTTTCATCCATTCGGATAAGTGGGCCTTTGGGTTTTCTGTCGATGAGCCCTCATTTGTTGTATTTTTCTACTTTATAGATTGTTGGATCTACTCAGAATCAACACTGACACGTTATTCACATACATATTTAATTTTTTGATTATCTTTCTTCTTGGAAGTGACATAACAATAAGAATAATATAATTAAATGAAAATGTATATATCATTTATTTTTAACCAATGAAGCGATAATTTAACTCCCTTGATATATGTGTCATTGGTTCTTATAAACAGGACATGTGGGGCTCTTTGACATGCCATCTCCGCTCTATTTCTTTCCTTACCCGAGTCGATCTACTTACATGAATAATTATAGAGAACGTGTTAGATCTTAAATTGATCCCTTTGATAGAGATGTGTTTGTTGATGCTTTCAGGAACTAAAGGGGCAATCTCGTTCGAAAGATAAAAGGAGGAAGAAGAAGAAGAAGACGATCGTCGTTAAGAAAAGAAAGGCACTTGAACCGTTGTATAAAGTAGGGTCATCTTATTTGTTTCTCAATCGTTGATGAGAGAGTGTTCAGGAGGAAGGTAGATGTATATTGTGTGGCTCGACCGTTAGTTCTTCGATGAAGCCTTCTTTCGCAACCCAAGATTTGTCGACTGAATTAGCCACACATGAGGCTGCTGGTGTTTTTCCGCTGCACGAGAAGTGAGAGGTCGTTCATTCTCCACCGTCACTTGGTGATGGTGCCTTTTTTGTTTACATCGTCTGCATGAGATTGACTCCCTAGCATGAGGTGCTTCAGTCTCATTTTTCTACTGTTTTATTGTTTCCTTTTTCTTATGATGTATTTGATGTAGTTGATTTGATCGATCTAGATGTATTCTACTCCAAAACCGCTGGTGAGAATCCAGCAGTGGCGCCCTGACTTACTTCATGCACCAGTCAAGGGCGACCGGGTCTTTAGCGAAGACAACGAGATTGATCACCTAAGAAGTCCTCGTGCAGCTTGCGAGGAAGCAATTGATTGATGCCAAATGTTCCATGTGTCGCTCACTTGACTCCTAGACAAAATTGAGAGCTTCTTTGCCCGGGTGGTTGGGATTCAAGGAGAGGAAAATGGAGAGATTGGAGGAGGAGATGTCCGCTTGTCATCTGAAACTGTTGGACGTTGAGGATTTGTGCTTTATGTTTTAAGCTCAATCTGAGATAAATCGGATGAACCACTTCAAGCTAGGACAAAGTTTTGCATAAGAGATTGCTTCGACTTGGGTATATCTCGGTCGAAGCGATAGGAGGCTATCTTGTAAAATCTTTTTCTCGGACTAATTTTTTAGAGTAATTGGTAATGTTTATCTATGGAATAAACTTCATTTTCTCTTCTCGTTAACGCATTCTCAAAATTACTGTGTAATTCCATATTGACCCATATGAGATGCTTCCCCTTCCTCTGTTACCCTATATACAAGATTTAAAAAGGGTTTGGACTGACACTACACTTTAACTTCATTTCTCTTTACTTTTGTTCTGCTTTTGGGTTTGTTCAAATGCTTTCACTTCGTTTCAGTGCATTTTCTTGTGTTTTCATGGCTTTAAAGCACTCTTCCATGCTCTTCGGGTCAATCGCTGCAATCAAACGATCAAGAATAACTCTAAGCGAGGTGGCCCTACAGGAGGAGAACTGAATTACGTCTATAATGCCTTCATCAATAATAAATATAAATCCACTGCGAACAACAAATATAACACCCCTAACTAGGAAAAGTATATTTATTCCTTAATAAAAAATAGTTACACACCTAGAGCAAACTCAATGAATAACAACTATTTATTAAAACATAAGCAACAAGTAAAATAAGACATGCAGTATGAACAATAAATATGGACAACTCATTTGTGCATATATAACATCTTAAGGCAATAAGAGTGCCATAAATAAAACATGCTCAATTCTCTCAAGAAAACATACAATCATTTAGGATTAAGTTTTGTCGGTGCATAACTTACCAATTATTTATTATTCAATTTTAATTTTAATTTATAATCATATAATATGCTTTAAAAGACACCCTAAAATCGAGAAGACTAATATCAATCCAAGAAAACCCAAAAATTTCCTATAGATTTGTCACTCTTTGGGCTCGTCAGTCCGACTAGTAAATATTCAAAATGATTCCATCAATCTACATCATATATATATATATATATATATATATATATATATATATATATATATATATATATATATATATATATATAATGTCTGAAATATGATAGGTCGCACGGGCTTGTGATTTGAATTTACACTTATTTCATCAAAAGGTAAAATGTAGAAAAATAAGGTTTTATAATTGCAAGATTTAGTCATATATGCTCGAGTTTTGCAACAATAAAGTAAAACAATTGGTTATTTCAAACGAACAATAATTGAAGCCTATAACAAATACAAAATAATAAATAAATATGAACTATCAAGTGCATAACTTTCAATCTTATAAAATAATTATGAATATACTATGAACAACAATGATAACACCCATAACTAAGAAATCTACATTTATCTCAAAATAAAAGGCAGTTACTTGCTCAAGGAGGCAAAAACGATACTTTTGCGTATTCAATGTTTCAACTATAGATCAAATTGAAATTAAATTTCATAATTAAATAATAATATAATTAGAGTCATTAAACCTAATTATTTATTGGATTAGGAGCAACATAATTAATGTAGGTTATTATTATTATCATTATTAGTATCCTATATATATTATCTATTAGATAGAGTTTGTAAAACTCCCGTGGTTATGGGTTTGATCAAGCATAAGAGCGGAATGGAACTCTTAGGCATATGATGTTGGTCGGGAATCGAACTTCGATCAAGAGTCATCTAGAGTTTTGATTTCAGCAAACTTACACTCAAATAGATCGGCTCAACGAGACGGGCTCAACAGTACCAAAATTACTCCAACCAGAACCAAATCAAACCCCGATCAAAGTATTAAATCACATTTGAAATTTTTTTTTAACATATTTGAAACGCCAGATGAATGCCAATTTCTTAAAAACAATTTAAATAAATACTACACACACTTTATATATATATATATATATATATATATA